>JAGVVM010004093.1:0-22986 GCA_019149425.1 Psidium friedrichsthalianum
TTAGAGCCGATTGTCACAATTCATAGTAAACTCGACCGTGAGTTCTATAAGCCTGGTCGTCAAACTCGCAGTAGTCAAAAGAACGTGATGCAAAGAACAAAAACCCTCACCGGGGAGGAATCGGGTTGTGTGTACAAAAGAGCTACTTGTTCAAACACACTGTGCCGACGGGTCGGCTTTCGCTGCAACCGGTAAGGAGCTGTTCTGTGCTGTGCATGAAAGAGAGGAGGGCTTGGGGATTCGAGATGGCCATCAAAAGCCTTGTCCTGAAAGTAACGGAAGCCAAGATCCATTTTTTTTCTTGGCTAGTTTAGGACATCAAGAGAAGGGTAGGGGGGGGGGGAGGGGGGGGATCTGCAGTACAATAAGGTAGTAGATCTCGTCAGGGCTATGCAAGTGCAACAGATGAGAAACGGAAGGTATAGACGCCTAAGGTATCTACCCAATTTTTGACTATATGCCGAGGCCTAATACAGCAGGGGCTGATCTTGGGATGTCACAAAACATTGAGGGGGGATTTTGGTCGTAAAGGGCCTGAGCTAGCCTCTTTCTGGCTTAATATCACACGGCATAGGAAAAATAAGCATGGGATCTGGGCCTAGGATTAACAAGGCTTGCAAGTATATGCCATTCTATGGGAAGTATCTTTTGGATGATAAATTTCCTGCAAAACAATGCCGACAATGGTGAAGTGAAGTAGGGAATCTCTTCTCCAATCCAAGGCGATCATGGGGGGAGAGCGATCACAGCCGGTGGAGTAAAGAAGCAGTCAGGGATGAAAGGATGATGCGAATAATCCGGGATAATAAATTTTACGCTGCAAATTTTCCTGTTAAAAGTGGAAATACATGAATGTTTGGTAACAGAAGTTATCATCAAAAAGCAGGTGGTAGAGCAGGCATAAAGCATACTATGACAATGAAATGTCGTACATTGTAACGTTCTATTCAATGGACGTATGTGTCAAACGTTCCGCAACCATGATTTCATAGCCAACAAATAGCATTGCGATGAAACAGTAGGTAGGAAGGGCTCGAAGTGGTTGGAGCTATTTGTCTGTGTGGTTGTGGGTGGGGGGGGGCGGAAATGGGGTTCGAGCTAAGGGGAGAGGGGTGGGAGAAGGAACCAGGAGGTGTACATATACGGAGATGTAATAACAAGTTTGCTGGAGGGAGGAGGGAGAACAAACGCCTATTGTGCAAGTACATTTTGGTAAAGAGGGGAGTTAGTCGTTTGTTTACCATGGTCCAAGTCGTTATACCCAGTAGTACCACGGATATACGTTTGTGCATACTAGCTTTCATCCAAGTCCGAAAAAAGTAGAATCGGGCAGCAAGAAGAATCTGGACAGCTGCTTCTAGCGGGTGCATAGAATCGTTGCTTTTAAGAATCATCGCCCCAGTCGAATTATTTCAAGGACATGGAAGAAGTTTCAGCTTGATGAAGCGCATTCTCATGATTAGAACACAACAAAGGTGAACCAATTATGGTAGAGAAGGGAAGGGGTTGGCAACTACGGGCATATATCCAACATTTAACCCAGATGCACATAGCCCTGGTACCGAGGGGGGTGGGCTTCTGTGTCGGTGAGCTAAAAATCGCGATATCTAAGGATCCAATGTCTGTCAACATGTTGGCATGAGAAAGAAGGAAAATCTCCACCTTCGTATTGCTACTTGCCGCAAAAAAAGATAAAATAAAAAAACATATTTCATGAATGAGGTACAAACTTTGCATTCAATGCCCCAAAGAATCCCCAGTTTAAAGAAGAGATTACAAGAAATCGAGATCATCCCTTGCTACAAAACAGAAAATTCGCTACCCCACCGAAAAAAAGCCATTTAATCCTTTTCTCTCTCGTTCTTTACCTTCGGCTGCTTACCAAAAAAGAATTATGTTTGAAGGGAGCAAACAAATGGCGGCCGGACCATCGCCCCTGTGCTTGGAGTTTAAGGTTTGCGGTAACTTCTCTTGCGGGGGGGGGGGAGGGATCTTCTGTGCTCTTGTCCCTGCAAACGGCGTCATTAGCAGGGGCAGTTATGTTGGGAATACGTTGTAGTTTTGAGTCTACATGTAAATCCCGCACAGTCTCCTCTGTACCGACGCCGTCCCCGGAGACGCTATGAAAGGGGTCTAGAAGTGCTCCCCATCTGCTCAATTCCTTTCTTCCTTGCCACGATTCGAAAAAGAAGAATACGACCCGAACCGCAATGCCTTTCTGCTTTCCGGGTTTGCAGCATTCCCGCGTACCTTCGAATACATTAATTTTCTGGTTTTTTGTTGGCCTAAACAAGAAATATTATCCTGTTTTTGTTGTTTAAATGTAAAATATAGATAGTATATTTATATTAATATTTATTCTCGGATAAAACAGTATTACACTCCCTGTAATATATTAGAAATTGAAAAACTTTCAATTTCTTTGAGTTCATCTTTTTTTTTTTGGAGTTTGGAAAAGTTCACTCACAGTAAAAGAAGGGCAAATTCAAAAATCAATAATCAACATCAAAAATTTACTCAGTGTAAATCCTGCCATTCGATAATTCCAATAATAATGCTTCTTCGTGATTTACACTTTTACAAAATAAAAAAAATTTTATGCGGGATTTCTCATCGAATTTTGAAAAATTATCAAGTCGATACATTCATTAACGATGGCCATTTATTTATAAGGTCGGCTGATCAGTGACTCAACTATAAAACGATCGGTATATTTGAATTGCCTCTAAATAATTTTGATTTTTGCATTCCCTACCAATTAAGTAGTTTTATTTTTATTGGTAGCGAGTTACCCCATACCCACGCTAATTATATTGAAGGTATAAATGAAAATAAAATTATTTGCGTTTTTTTAGGATAAAGGTATCTCCTAATTTGGCACACGTAATAATTAACATGGATGCACTCAGGCTCAGTTGGGTTTGACCATTGACGTTGTTTTTATATATAAATGAATAATTAGTATATCATGGCTTTTTCATCGTGCGGCTTGGAATGAATTGTGTCAAATTCTAAAATCTCTAATGAATTATGTATTTTTTCTATTGATTTTTAATTATATCAAAGAATCATTAAAATAAATAGCGAAAATTTTAAATATGATTTTGAAATAGTACAGTTGAACTTTTTTGATAGCTATTAGGGGAAAATTTCAAATAAATGGCATCACGTGCTCTCATTTTCCTAAATAAAAGATTTGACAAACGTGCTCTTTAACATTGTGTCGAAACAGGATCCTAAATCTGGCATATTATTTAGGACGAGATCAAAATAAAGATGGCGATGAGAGTGGACGTATATATAGGTGGCCGTAAGGAAGCAAAGCGACCACAAAACTCACTTTAATTAAGGGCTTTTTTGGGGTCATTTTTATTTAACATGGTATTTCTTTTATTCGAGAATTACCAAACTAGCAAAAAAGAACAAAGGGCGGGAGGTGGTTCAAGGGTCCTTCGCCAGTCGGAAGGGCGGGGGAAAGAGGATGGGACCTTCGAGCCCGTCACCATCCAAACCAATTCGTTGGGCCATGAAGGGGATGATGCAACCCTCGGCCCGAGGATCAGGAGAGAAGGGGGGCATTTGAAAGTTGTGTTGTGTGTGGGGAGTTCTAGCCCTTCGGTTGGATGTGGCTGGTTTTCCGGGGGGGGGATCGATTAGGATTAGTGTTGTTTGGGTGGTTGAAGGGACACTGGTAGTTAGCGTTGACTGACGACTTTGGATGGCCATAACCGTCGACTATGGGCAGCGGCCACAGGCAAGGCAAGAGGTATATTTTGCTTTTTTTTTTGACTTTTTAATTAAATTTAACAAGAAGTTAGATTAATTTATATTTTTACAAAAAATGCCCTTAATCAGCTAAAAAATTTTGCCTGCAACCGTGGCGAGTGTCAGGCTCTTTTTAAACAATCACAATCACTCTACCTTTAGAGTTAGCCAATTTTTAAGCTCTTATCTAAATAAGTCTACTTCAGCCCCTTATTTAAAGCTCTTTTTTTTTTTTTGGAATTTTCCCTATCTATTATGTTGAGGACAAAGTTGGATTTGTTCTCATTTTTAGTGCATTATTCAAATTGCCCATCCACGATTATTACTTTCTCGGACACTGTTTTTTACATAATTGCCCATTTGACGAATCTAAGGTGGAAATATATAATAGAGAATTTTGATGGCTTAAACTTTTGCCGTTCCTCTTTCCCGCAAAATCTCCCTTACCTTCCTTTCGCCCCGATCCCTTGCCTCCCAATCCCGTCTCTCCGCGGAAATCAGATTCTCTCCGAAAAGACAAAATTCAGTGACGCGATCATCCCTGGCCTTCGCCGATTCATCAGGTTCTCGATCTTCGTTATCGCTCGTTTTCGTCTCTTGTCGAGTCCTCACGCGATGCATCCATCCATGTTGAACTATTCTTAATTCTCTGCAATCCCTGTTCGGAAATGAGAAGAATGGAGGGGGGTTTTGTTCTGTTCGTCTGTTTCTTAACCGTGCGCCGTGCCCAATTTGATCCGTAGGGTTTTATGGTTGCTGATTCTGGCGATTTGCCAGGGTTTAAATTCGACAGTTTCTTTCGATTCCGTGTCAAATTTTGATCCTTTAAATTGGTGAACAATGCCGTCAAAATCGTAGAAATTAAGGGTTCTGAAGCAGCTCGCAGCTTTTTTTTTGGTCGTTTCTTCATTTAGTTTGAGTCAACTCTATGGAGTATGATAGCATGCTTTCCTCGGTCATGTCTTAGGTGATTGAGTTAGTATTTGTTATGGCAGATTAATCATGCGTGTGCTTTTTATACAAGATATGCTAATGACTTGACCTTGTGTCTTCCCACAGGCTTTGTTACCAAGCGTCGAGAATCGTGCATAGGACACGGGGTCAGAGAATCTCGTTATTTCATTGTGGCACTTGCTGGAGGGTCCACTGGAATATTTATTGAGTTGATTATGGATTTCTGAAATTAGAGCGACTAGTTATGTGCCAGCCATTGTGATGAGATTCTGGGACTTCCATCTGAAGGAAGTTGCAGTAACTGTTGCTAATGGGTGTCCAATACTTATCCATATCCGGTATCTGCACGGTCCTAAGCTTTTTGGGCCTTCAATGGTGGGCACAGAATTTATTAGAGAAATTTAAATTGGATGGGCTGATTGGAGAGAGCATTGTTGAATCGGATAATGCCAATCATGTGCTTGATCTCTTATTGAGTTCTTCGGCCACTGTTGCCTTGCTGGCAACTTTTATTCTCAGTGCGTTTGCTCTACTTGTTTTGTCCTTGAAGGTAAATTTTCATTTCAATTAGTTATTGTACGGATTTGAACCCACACAAGTGTGAATTTTCTATGTAGAAAATGAAATCCAGAATATTATACTTGAGGGCATCCCAATCTATAAATTTAATTTCAAAAAATCCAATACTTGTCTGATACATGTAAATTTGGGCTTAAGTGAGAAATGATGTTGTAAATGTAAGACCTAAACTAATACAGAGAGAATTCTTTTGTACAGGATGCGTGGCTCATGAATGAACTACTAAGTTGGGGATAATGTATTGTCTGTTTTTAATGATAATTGAGTAGTACATGTAGTTCCAAGGAGTAGGACCCAGCTTTTGAACATACAACTGAAACGTTCTGATTTTTCTTTTCTCTCTGAACAAGAAATGGTAAAGATAGCTCCTTATTTAGTGATTTAAATTTGATGTTCTCGTTTTGCTTTCTCATGTGCAGTCTATATTCTTCTCAGAGCTGTCACCCTCTGAGACTCGAAAACTGTTGGAACGATTGGGAAACTACCTTATTTACAAGGTAGGGTTCCATATATGCTCTTAAACTTTGATGAAGGAGGCTGCAATTGGCATGGATGTTAATGACATGAAACTGGAATTTTTGAAGTTTTGAATTTCCCTCTTATTCTGGAATGTTTTTCTCTTTTGTGCAGATTGTATGGCAGCAAAGAAATTAGTGCTGAAATTTTAATTGTGTAGTGTAAGCAGGTTTAAATTTTACGAGGATAGTTACTCGGGACTTCTTGTATTTGGTTTAATAAGTGAGGGAAGCCATAATATTACTTCACCATTGCTATATACATGACGGACCAATTGATTATGAAAGTCCGTTGATATTCTCGACTCATGTCTCAGCTCATGTGAAAGCTTGATTTTGCCGTTTGTCTCTTGCTATTGGCTTTCATTAAGTCAGCTTCCTTTGGATCACTGGTAGGGTTAACCATGTCTTGAACAGTCTTCTTCACCATAGCCAGGATTCCTGCACCTTTGGTGAGAGGTTACGGCCAATCATCATGGTTACTTCTTGATAGGGTTTCATTTGTTCTTGTGTACACTAATTTTTGTGGATATGTGAACTTCAATTATTTATGTTGTCGTGAAATGTAAGTTAAGAGAAGTGAGAGATACAGTTGTTGGAAAAGTAGTGTTGATGCATGTATGTGGTTGAGCTTTTTGATGAAATACTGTGACTAGGTAGACAAACTAATACATGGAAATTGGAATTTGAATGAACTTTCTGAAAAGCAGTTTGGCTTTTTATTATTTGGTCAAATTGTTGTTTTGAGGTATTGTTGATGGCCTAGCAAAGCTTTTCTTCTTTGTGTGGGATGGGTCTTCTGTTGAGTAAAGCTTGAAAGATGGTCTTCTGTTGAGTAAAGCTGACGCCATCTAGTAAGCAAGCAATTGTATGTTAGGTTAAAATGGAACACAATTTCAACTTATTGGGTGGATGATTGCTCGATTGTGGCACGGGATCATGTAGTCATAGGGTTGTGGCTTTGTAAAATTGTCAGCTATTATATTGTGGAGAGTCCTTGTTATTTTTATTATACTGTTTGCAGTTGCACTTGGGAGAGTTGAGAATCAGCTAGAACTAGAAGCAATTTCATCTCAGGCCTTATGTGTGATACTGATGGATCTCTGTCTACTTGACCATATTTTGACTTTTATTTGGGTGATGCTGGACAGGGAACATTTCTACCTTTAGTACTTCCGCCAACATTGTTTCATTTTTGCCTATGGTCGACCTGGCTTACTGTTCTATGTTCTCTAAAGGTATGTCGAGTTGAACGTTCTTTCTTTTTCTCCGGCTGATGCTTTTATAGTTACTGTTAAGTATCATATGTGAACATATTGATAACTTTTGACAGATGTTTCAAGCTTTGGCTAGAGATCGTCTGGAAAGATTGAATGCTTCTCCTTCTACAACACCGTGGAGATATTTTCGTGTGTATTCGGTGTTATTGGTGGTTCTGACTGTTGACATGTTCTGGTATAAATATTCCTATTTTTATGTATCTCAGTAGTAGTACCGTTTAATACAAATGTGCTGGATGTCCAGTTGACTTCATTTTACCAGGACATAGCTTCTCAAACAGTCAAGTGGTATGCACATTGGATAATAAGAAGTAGGACGGACACGTATTCGTTGGTAATTGTTATTGCAGTGAAGCCAGATAGCACTAATAAAGGTTTCCCATATAGCATATGTTTTACAAGACCTGCATGTGTTTCTCTTAGTTTTATTGTGATTTATGAATCAGTTAGAATCTTAAGAGAAATGTGATTTGGAATTGAGTCGCTTTTGGTATAATTCTTTTCCTAGTTCCAGATGCCATAGATGAAAGTCCAATTGAGATGCTTAAAAATGATTAGTAATGTCCATGTCATCTGGTTGATCATACTGGATTTGTAGCCAACCATTTGAAGTTGCCAATAGTATAACTCTTCATTGTGTGTGTAACAGACTGCGAATACCTGCCTATCACTCATGTTAGTTCTTTAGACACTTGTACGTTGTACCTCAATATGTTTCAGTACTGAGTAGGATTTCTCAATCTCGCTGCCAGCAGTCACAGGAATGAATTACAATGTGGTTTGTTGGCATTTACTACTTTGAGCTTTCTAACTTTAGAAACTGGTGTACTCCAAAAATTGCTATGAATTACTTATTTTTGTAGGGTTTGTCTATATCAATGTGATGTTGCCTTCTGTGTGCTTGCAGGATTAGACTTTCTCTAATGATTCAGAAAACATTGGGATCTTCGATGTTACTGTTACTTCTTTTTGAGCTCTTCTGTGTTATTTTTGAAACACTTCAGGTATTTTAAGGAGCACTTTCCTTCAAGTGACTCATAGTTTTTTATGTAACATAATTTCCTATGGCTGGCAATTGACCGAGTTGCTTGCCTTTGACGATCCTCTCCTTTTAGGCCATTGTGGTGCATGGATTCCAGCTTCTTGACATCTGGGTAAATCATTCAGCAGGAAACAGCAGTGGTTGCCGAATGTTTAAGTTCATAGATACATCTGCAGCAGGTACTGCTTGATCTCTTGTATATGTGTCTGTGGCAGGTATCTTGGACCCTTTGTAGACTGTCTTGGCTTCAAATGGTGCTGTTTTTCTAAATTTTTCTGGATGTTGAGCATCTGCAGCTATTTTAGGTTTGCCATCTTGTGATTTTGTCACAATATGGAAGTGACAAATAATTGTGTTGGTCAATATGCTAAGAATTACATCCTCTAAGTTATTGTTTCTTTGCAGTTGTGACTCATGTATCAATTTTATCTCTATATATTGAGGATAGCGGATTGGCCATCTGTTGTGGTTGATTTTTCCTCTTGTTGTTTCTGTACTCTTCTGTTTGCTTTGGTTATTGTCTAGTTCTTTTAATCTGGTATGATCTAAAGGTTCTGACATCTGTTTTCTTATATGATCACTAACTGCATAGATTTGAGCATGCTTTTTGGCATATATAATTAATATGTTGGTTGTTTTGGATTATGCAGGTTCATTATGGGAATGGAAGAGCTTTCTGATTCGAAATCTTGGTTTTGTCCTTGACATGGCAACTTTGTTGACTGCTGTGGGGCATTATGTGCTTATTTGGTTGCTTCGTGGCATGCCACTACATATAGTGGATGTGGTTCTGTTTTTAAATATACGTGTAAATATCTGGCCAACTGATATAATGCCTATTTAATTTGTGATTGAAATTAGGGTTGATCTTCAGTTTATTCATTGGATAACTTTAAATGATTTGCAGGCCTTGCTAAGTGCGATCATCAAACGTGTGAAGGGGTTTATTAAACTGAGAACTGCATTGGGTACTCTTCATGCTGCCCTTCCTGATGCAACATCTGAAGAGCTCCGAGCATACAATGATGAATGTGCCATCTGCAGGGTATGCTTCTCCCCTTCTCTCTCTCTCTCTCTCTCTCTCTCTCTCTCTCTCTCTATATATATATATATATATATATATATATATATGCGCGCGCGCGCGCATATATTGTCAAATTACAGCCGGCGTTCCATGTCATGATAATATTCTGAGTTGATAGGAACCCATGGCCAAGGCTAAAAGGCTACACTGCCGGCACCTCTTTCATCTTGGTTGCTTGAGATCTTGGTATGAGGATGTGCATTATTATTTCTATTTGCAATTCAAATGAAACGATTTTTGAAAGCTGTGTGTTATGCTAGGTTGGATCAAGGTCTTAATGACGCTTATTCGTGCCCCACTTGTCGAAAGCCGCTTTTTGTTTCCCGATCAGAGAATGAAGCAAACCCTAGCAGTGAAGTTTTGAGCGATGAACAGCTCGCTCGCCAGTTAAGTGTAGGTCTTGATGGACAAAATTCTTCTGGGAATGTGCTGCCGCCTGGACTATTTCCGAGTCAGACTCAGAATCCTTTGGATGAAGGAACTTGGAGGTGAAATCATTATTAGATCTTTGGAATTTCTTTTTGACAGTTTTATACAATTTGAGAAACAGGACACCCTTTTTTGCAACTTCCATTGCTTAAACACTGCTCGGTGAAGTGGTAATCATGGGACATATATTTTTTTTTTTTAACTTTTGGATTGGTTTGTTTGTTTAAGAGACAAATTTTTCTAATCCTGATTTCCTCAGTTACTAGATATCTCTATAGGAAAGGGACAATAGGCAAACCAAGGAGAAAATGAGAACACCACATGGGGATTCATGGAATTACCTTCTTCCCACACCTTTATCTGAATATTCATTGTTGATCCAGTTTCAAAATTGGTTATTTTTGATTTTTTGACACATTTCTTTTGTTTCTGTACTACATGAATGAGGAGAAGTCTCTTCTTGTCTAAGTGCAAGCTTTAAAAACACCGAAAATCAGGCAATATCTTTAGTCTGTCAACTAAAACTTATCAATGCATTCTTGTTCCTTCTTAACATGAATTAGATTATTTTGTCCACAGAAATGCCGGACTGAACTCAAGTTGGCTGAATACTTGGTCAAGCCATGGTGTTGATGGTGCTGGCCCCTCCTCCACTGCCATGAGATCAGTTGGACTGGGAAGGGTTCAGATGATGATGAGGCATCTTGCTTCCATTGGAGACACATACAGCCAGTCTGCTCTTGATGATGCTGGCTGGGGTATTTGGCCTGCTAATCTCTCTCATGCTGGTGCCTCTGGTTCACTTGCTTCTGGTGCTTCTACCGTTGCAAGACATCCTGGAACCACTGGTGGTTTACATTTGAGAACTGCCTCACGTTCTGCAAATGATGACATTGCGAACATACTAACAATGGCTGAAACAGTTCGAGAGGTTTTACCCCATATTCCGGAAGAGATGATTTTTCAGGTACAGTAGTTCCTGGACTGCCTGAAAGTAAGTGGTTCAGCACGGCTAACCTGTAGCTTGAAATGAATTGTGCTTCCTGCTTTTATTTGCCTGACTGATAATCAGTTCTTGGTAAGCTTTCAGAGTTATCACTGGATGAACGACTATATTGTTTCACAGTTAATGTTGAAGCCCTCTCTGATTCTTTTGCTTGACTAAGTTTGGATGTGATGTAACTAAACTGCATTGGGCTCATTTTGGGATTCTTATGGATCACATATCAATTACCTTGGCTTTTGTGTGGTATTGCTGGTCGATCTCGAAACTACCTTGTGAATACTAATTCTACCGGTACCGGACATTCTGCCATTCTGTGTGAGGAGACAAGCATCAGTATTCTTGCATGAGATTGTTTGGATTGACTAGTAATTCTATGTTCTGTCTTGTGCCTTTCTTGTAATATTTTGCGTACTTACATTGTCTGATGTCGATAATGCAGGATTTGCGGCGAACAAATTCTGCGACTGTCACTGTGAATAATCTTCTCCAGATCTAAACGCATTGTATGATAATTAAAATGCTACAGCTCATCAAAACATAAATTCGGAGATTTCAGCGGCGTGCGTTCATCCAAGTTCGAGCATAAATTTAAGAGTTTGTTCTCTTTCAAATGTTTAATAAGCCTCAGTCTTTGTATATAGAGACCGCTTGATCTCGTGCTTCACAAAGTAAGGTAGTTCGAGTACTGTTTTCCATGTGTGTGTCTGAGAGTGGAGTGCCCCAAGCATGCAATGTACTTGCTGACAATGGTGAAGTATGCCACATCCATTCCTTCACGAAGGGTGCAATCTGGTTTCACAGATGCCTCGTCCATGTAAATCTCAATAAATTGGGTATGTGTACTAGTCTAGATGCCAAAGGACATTCCTATACGTGGAAGTCAGTTGAGCATATTCTCCAATCCTTGATAATGTCTTGCGAACAATCTCTCTCTCTCTCTCTCTCTCTCTCTCTCTCTCTCTCTCTCTCTCCTCTCTCTCTCCCCACATGTGAGCTGTGAAGTGATTTCCAGTTGGTAGTGGAGTTTGTGCATTGTCTTACAACTATCGACAACTCTGCGAAGTACTATGTCCTTTGTGGACAATTTGACAGGACAATGTTCAGATAAAGGTAGTATATTTATGGAAGAAAAGCTTACTGATGACAATAAAGCGTAGGTCGACCTTCGAAGTGCGAGGGGTTGCTTGTTGGGGGTGGTCGGCAGCGACAAACCCGGAGCCACCACCTTGAAGTCAAACGACATGGCACCGAAGGTTATGGACAGGGAGCAAGACAAGGGGGTTGGTTGGTTGGTTGGTTTCTTTCGTAGTCTTAATGTTTGTCTTATTTACACTACCTCCCTTCTATTTGTCCCATGTCCACCGTCTTACATAAACAACGTTTTGTTCTTCTTTTGGGTTTTTTCGATTGACCCATGAGAGCGTTTTACACACTCTTGTGCTTTGCGATGTTCCCGAATGTGTGCCCAGACGATTCCGCCTTCTGGACTTCGTCTTGCATTTCCCAACGCTAAAATTACGATATTAAAGGCGATATTACCTCAAGATAAGGATAAAACAACAGGAGACAATAGTTGTACTCTGTTTTTGCTTCATTTGTTTCTCGAAAAACGAATGAATCAGTGAATATTTTCCTAAAAGTAATCAATTATATCACTTAAAATAATTAGTTAACGAAAAATGTTCGTATTATCAATAACAATTTTCGTGAATGGTGAAAATAATTCTCATTCATTAAGTCGAAGGAAGGTGCGAAGAGAGCATTGAAGGGCCGAGGGGATGCATCAATATCAAGGGTGTGGTCTTGTTAGCTCTGTTACGAAACTTGCTTTTCAATCATATATCATATTTGAAAGGAGCGAAAACTATGTTTGTAACCAATGCAAGCGATTGCGTTTAAGAAAATATATTTTCAATTATTTTTTTTTTTTTGGAGAAACATACGAGAGACTTAAAATGACAAAGATTTACCTGGTCAAGACACCTGGTAATTCCATCCTCTCCTTATTTTTAACCTATTCATTTTACAGAGGTATACAAGGAACATGTCGGGCCAACCTCTCTCGAGACGCAGACAAGAAGACGGCCCTCATTCCTTAAAAATACCATCCACTAGTTACGTTGGTTAATTAGTCAACACAGCATGTGTCCACACCAAGCCTAGCTATTCCCAATAGCACATGCAAGGTAGAAACTTTTCACTCTTACCATTGTCAGCATCCACCTTTCGCGAAGAGCCTCTAGACAACCAAAAGGCACGACACTTTTCTGTCTTGTCTTTTACTATAATTATATTAAGAGGCATTGATGTGTGGAGTGGACTATTTTATGGTCAACAAAACTTATTTCTCACTTGAATGGAAGTGCCCTTATTCGAAACTCCTTCGTCACATTTATATATAGAAACGAAAGTGATGGCTCGAAGGCGAAAAGAGACATGCATGCTTCCTCTTCCTCACAAAGCCTGAGATTTGGAGTTACAGAAAGCTTCAGACGAGCCCACTGTCTTCCTACTTATATCCTTCATTTGTTGGTTGCTCTCTCTTCATAGCTTCCTCGTAGGCGAAGTTGATCATGTCCGCCGTTTGCTTGCTCTTCATGCTTCTTTTATGTCCTGGAATGCATGTATCTAATGCTCGTCTTCTTGAAGCCGATGCCGGTGGAAGAAGGAGCCCTCGTTCTTTAAGCAAGGTAAAACGTATGATTCATAGGTGTAATTTCGAATGTTAGCCAGTGCAAACAACTCGTATCACAAACCGTGTCGCCGTACACCACACCGAGCCCCAAACTTTTATGATGCTTCCACACACTTGGTGTGTGATCAGTAATCAAATTATGTAACATTTGTGTTGATCTTGCTCGGCGAGTCAAAAAACTTAACAGCGCCATTCGAGCGAGAACGTCTCATTTCTTGGCTTTTATTTTTCATTTGTGCGCATGTGTAAAGCGCCATTCGAGCGAGGACGTCTCATTTCTTGGCTTTTATTTTTCATTTGTACGCATGTGTAATGGATTGCACGAAAGGGGCAGTGCTGATGCTTGTGTAATCCAATCGTGCAGGTAGCAGAGAAGGTTAAACTGATGATCCACTTCGAAACGCAATTGGAAGGAGTAACAAAAGTAAGCGGGAAGTATCGCGAGACATCAAGTGCTAAAGACATCGCCGCGATAGATCACCAGAACCACATGGCCAAGGAAGTGAAGCACGGAAAGAGAACGGTTTCAGGCTCCGCCCCGACGACGTTGGGAGGCCGTTTCGGTACTTCTTCCGGTCTCTTCTCCGATTATTCCCGACCCAAGATGCGACCGCCTTCTCACAACTGATTAGCTGATGTTTTTGCTCCGCTAATCGCACTAGCACACTTGCACTGTAGTTTAGAAGCCACATTAACCTCCTATTAATCTCAAAATATACTTTTTTAGGTAGGTCTTTTGTCTCTTTTTTTTGCCATCGTCTGTAGAGATGCCATTTTGAGAGAGAAAGAGCGCGCCAAGAGAGGTGGCTCACGGCTTTGGATACTAATTGTAGTTTCTCCTTCTGTTATTGTGATTAGACATGATAGCCAACGTACGTCGAAGGTTGTCCTCATGTCATGCCAACGATTCAGGGACAAATATTTAGATAGGTACGGAGGTTGGGTAAGCTTTTCTTTAATCAAAAACTTATGATTATGATTGACGAGATGTAATTTGAAGTCACATAATCACCTTAAAAATGGATGAGCACCTTTGTTAAGAGATCCAGCACGCACGAAGAAGGAATGATAATGGAGGATGAGATCCATAATTCTAAATCGCGACAAGTTTTAACTATCGATGTCTGCATTGCGAAATGTGAGTACATAGCTAATCGTATGTACGTACTTCAACATCAGGAGAGCTTATTGTCTAGCCGACCTAAGATGCTTCCCATTACGGAGTACGGGAAAAGGGCAGTTCGAGATTTTCTCAGCGAGAGAAAAGGCGGGCATAACTAAGGATGGATCCGTATTTTGAGTAAAACAAGACACAGGAAGCACCCGTGTCGGGAAAGATGTCTCCCAAGTTACCAACAGCTTTCGACCACATTCTCAAAAAAAAAACAGCAATTAACGCAGCCTCCGTCGTGTCGCAAATGCCCATGATCCAATCAGTGAAACGTCGAGACATTTGTCCAAGAAGTCCTAAATTATGGCACAATGACGATCAATTCAGTCTTGAATTTTTCAATTGTGCTAATTTATTCCTAAAACTTTTAAAATTTGCCAATTTACTTCTAAACCTAAGATAATTAGCTGAGGGGACTATATCGACAAATCGTTAATAGGTTTAGGATTATATCGGACAAATCGTCAAAATATTTAGGACTAAATTGGCACGATATAAAGTTTAGGACTAAATGGACAAATCGTCAAAAGGTTTAGGGCTAAATTGGTATAATCGAAAAATTTAAGACTGAATTGACGATCGTACAATCTTTTTTCTAGTCGAAAGAAAGATTCTATTCATTAATAGTCAAGAGAATTACATAGAATGTTTTCAAACTTCCAAAAGACAGTAAAAAAAAACCTAGAAAGAAAATTCCACAACTAAAAGCACACTCTCATACGAGTAGATCTGACATCATAAGCTTGCGGTGGCCGATTACTAACTGCTGTGCAATAAGTTTATGACTTAAAGTATTAGCAGCTAATTTTCTAATGCTGGGCTCGAAGTCATGATATGGGGCCGAGTTTGAATCACAAGGAGAATCATATTTGGGCCCAAAAGGCTTAGAAAGCGAGCCACAGTCCAGCTCGCGGTATCCGTCAACCGTCGCGTATCCTGAATTCGTAACCGCCTCTTCCATGTAACCTCCCATCTCCTGATCTCCCGCCCCAAAAACGTTCAAAAAATTTATGCGGACGCATTGTCAGGTCACGCTCCATAGCCTCGCCAACGTGCCGGACAACGCAGACATGACGAAGCGATACTTCATGTTGCAGAGAAAGCTCGAAGACGCCGAATCCGAACTCAAGCCCATCTTCTCTCTCCCCGCCTCGCCACCCCGTCCCGCCAGTTCCTGTCTCACTGCATCCGGCAGCGCCTCCTCTTCCTCAACAACTTGCTGTCCGCCGAGTTCGCCTCTGACCCGAAGCGGCCTCAGCACCTGCGCCACATCGCCCGCCGGCTCGCCGACCTCGAGGCCACATTCCGCGCCTGGGACAGTGGTGAAGACGAAGACGAGGTCGGCCTCGCCGAGGATGTCTCCGTGTGCTCATGCACCGAATCGTGCCTCCGCGACGACGACGGGGGAGAAGATGAGAAGGAGGATGCGCTGGTCGACGAGTGGCACGATTTGCTGGTTGCCGAGGAAGGCGACGGATCGGTGAAGGGATTGGAGAGTGAGGAGGGAGGAAAGGAGGGGAGAGAGAAAGCAGGGGAGAGAGGGAACTTGTGGAGGGTGGTTAACATGGTCGGCGGCATGGTGGTAGTCGGGCGCAGTGGTTGTGGCAATGTTCTCCGGCTTTGTTCTTCGTCATCTCGATCGTGGTGACGCTTTCATGGTTACCCCTACTTAAAAATGTAAGCATATGCCAAATTGACATGTTCGTGTGTGTGTGTGAACGAATTGCTCGAGGATTATCACTGTCAAACGACTATGAATTCAATGCAGCTTCTTGTACTTATGGATCAATGACGCTGCACGAGTAGCTGTCACATTATCGACATCAAATCCAAGAGACAATTACTTAGAAATTCTTCGTTTGGTCAAACAGCTACCGTTATCCATTTCCATGAAATGCAAATATAGTAAATCATACCACGACCCAACACATATCCAACTCGATTCGTATTCCTAAAACACTTTCATGTTTAACCTAGTTGAGGCAGCAGCTCATCTGCTATTGCTGTCTTCTTCAACGTCCTTAACTTGGACTGCTTGAAGCTCTGTGTAGAGTAATGGAATGAATTGAGCCCAAATGAGGAGTAGCCGGGCCATACTGGGCTTTTTCTAGTTGGGCCCGTATTTCTAGTTTCAACCATAGAATTAGTGTTCAGATCAAGGGGAGCAATTAGAGATCACGGGTTTCGGGCAAAGTCTTGAGATCGGTGTTAAGGTGAAGGAGATTTCTTAATGCGAGTAAGTCAAAGTACCTCATCAGTTTTCGCGAACACTGACTTCTGACTTTCGCCCCAATTTTGACCGACAAAAAGTGTAACAGTTCCGAGTTGGATGCGGCTGGTCGCCAGATGTTCCTGTTCTTCTTGGGAAGCTATCGGGAATAGTATAAGGCTGAGGCTCCAGCAAGTGGAGCAATACGTTTAAACCTGAACGAATGAGGAAAAGCAAAATGGGAAGATAGTGGATAGAAAGACCTTCTTTTAATTGAACAAACAGTGTTCATTCCACTAAGTTTACTTGGAAGAAATTTAATTAGCGATTAGGGAACCAACGACCTGAAATACATTTTAGAACTTCGAAAGCATGTCGCAACAAATGTTTAGTTTGCCGTTTGGTCACGTAGATTAATTTTCCGATGTAGCGATGAATCAACGTTTCATGTAAGATCTTCGTGCTCGTGGCCATAGAGTTTTCTTTTCACATGACGATGCATGGCAAGAAGGTGAAAGTACTTGAACAAATACTTTATAATTAAGACTCCGCGTGTTTCGAGGAAAATGTGACATTTTTGAGAAGAGAAAAATCCGAAAAGTTATTTTCTCGAAAAAATGACAATACTTTCGCTGTTTAACCGAGAATTGAAAATGAAGTTGAAAATACTTTTCGTCGTCCGATAAGAAAAATGAAATTTCTCAAATAGACATGTACTATTCGTGCGCTAGTGGCTTGCGTAGGGGTAACCAAGGAACCCGACACGGGCATCAAGTCTCCAACCCAGGTCCCTAACTTCTCGGCACACTGGCCTCGGTCCGTAGAGGCTGGGCCCAAGTCGCCGGCGCTCAGGCATCGGTAGGACCCACGTTGGCCTCCCAGAGAGGCCAACGTGGGTCCTACCGATGCCTGAGCGCCGGCGACTTGGGCCAGCCTCTACGGACCGAGGCCAGTGTGCCGAGAAGTTAGGGACCTGGGTTGGAGACTTGATGCCCGTGTCGGGTTCCTTGGTTACCCCTACGCAAGCCACTAGCGCTACGAATAGTACATGTCTATTTGAGAAATTTCATTTTTCTTATCGGACGACGAAAAGTATTCAACTTCATTTTCAATTCTCGGTTAAACAGCGAAAGGTATTGTCATTTTTTCGAGAAAATAACTTTTCGGATTTTTCTCTTCTCAAAAAGTCACATTTTCCTCGAAACACGCGGAGTCTTAATTATAAAGTATTGTTCAAGTACTTTCACCTTCTTGCCATGCATCGTCATGTGAAAAGAAAACTCTATGGCCACGAGCACGAAGATCTTACATGAAACGTTGATTCATCGCTACATCGGAAAATTAATCTACGTGACCAAACGGCAAACTAAACATTTGTTGCGACATGCTTCGAAGTTCTAAAATGTATTTCAGGTCGTTGGTTCCCTAATCGCTAATTAATTTCTTCCAAGTAAACTTAGTGGAATGAACACTGTTTGTTCAATTAAAAGAAGGTCTTTCTATCCACTATCTTCCCATTTTGCTTTTCCTCATTCGTTCAGGTTTAAAACGTATTGCTCCACTTGCTGGAGCCTCAGCCTTATACTATTCCCGATAGCTTCCCAAGAAGAACAGGAACATCTGGCGACCAGCCGCATCCAGACTCGGAACTGTTACACTTTTTGTCGGTCAAAATTGGGGCGAAAGTCAGAAGTCAGTGTTCGCGAAAACTGATGAGGTACTTTGACTTACTCGCATTAAGAAATCTCCTTCACCTTAACACCGATCTCAAGACTTTGCCCGAAACCCGTGATCTCTAATTGCTCCCCTTGATCTGAACACTAAATTCTATGGTTGAAACTAGAAATACGGGCCCAACTAGAAAAAGCCCAGTATGGCCGGGCTACTCCTCATTTGGGCTCAATCATTCCATTACTCTACACAAGAGCTTCAAGCAGTCCCAAGTTAAGGGACGTTGAAGAAGACAGCAATAGCAGATGAGCTGCTGCCTCAACTAGGTTAAACATGAAAGTGTTTAGGAATACGAATCGAGTTGGATATGTGTTGGGTCGTGGTATGATTTACTATATTTGCATTTCATGGAAATGGATAACGGTAAGCTGTTTGACCAAACGAAAGAATTTCTAAGTAATTGTCTCTTGGATTGATGTCGATAATGTGACAGCTACTCGTGCAGCGTCATTGATCCATAAGTACAAGAAGCTGCATTGAATTCATAGTCGTTTGACAGTGATAATCCTCGAGCAATTCGTTCACACACACACACGAACATGTCAATTTGGCATATGCTTACATTTTTAAGTAGGGGTAACCATGAAAGCGTCACCACGATCGAGATGACGAAGAACAAAGCCGGAGAACATTGCCACAACCACTGCGCCGACTACCACCATGCCGCCGACCATGTAACCACCCTCCACAAGTTCCCTCTCTCCCCTGCTTCTCTCTCCCCTCCTTTCCTCCCTCCTCACTCTCCAATCCCTTCACCGATCCGTCGCCTCCTCGGCAACCAGCAAATCGTGCCACTCGTCGACCAGCGCATCCTCCTTCTCATCTTCTCCCCCGTCGTCGTCGCGGAGGCACGATTCGGTGCATGAGCACACGGAGACATCCTCGGCGAGGCCGACCTCGTCTTCGTCTTCACCACTGTCCCAGGCGCGGAATGTGGCCTCGAGGTCGGCGAGCCGGCGGGCGATGTGGCGCAGGTGCTGAGGCCGCTTCGGGTCAGAGGCGAACTCGGCGGACAGCAAGTTGTTGAGGAAGAGGAGGCGCTGCCGGATGCAGTGAGACAGGAACTGGCGGGACGGGGTGGCGGAGGCGGGGAGAGAGAAGATGGGCTTGAGTTCGGATTCGGCGTCTTCGAGCTTTCTCTGCAACATGAAGTATCGCTTCGTCATGTCTGCGTTGTCCCGGCACGTGGCGAGGCTATGGAGCGTGACCTGACAATGCGTCCGCATAAATTTTTTGAACGTTTTTGGGGCGGAGATCAGGAGATGGGAGGTACATGGAAGAGGCGGTTACGAATTCAGGATACGCGACGGTTGACGGATACCGCGAGCTGGACTGTGGGCTCGCTTTCTAAGCCTTTTGGGCCCAAATATGATTCTCCTTGTGATTCAAACTCGGCCCCATATCATGACTTCGAGCCCAGCATTAGAAAATTAGCTGCTAATACTTTAAGTCATAAACTTATTGCACAGCAGTTAGTAATCGGCCACCGCAAGCTTATGATGTCAGATCTTACTCGTATGAGAGTGTGCTTTTAGTTGTGGAATTTTCTTTCTAGGTTTTTTTTTACTGTCTTTGGAAGTTTGAAAACATTCTATGTAATTCTCTTGACTATTAATGAATAGAATCTTTCTTTCGACTAGAAAAAAAGATTGTACGATCGTCAATTCAGTCTTAAATTTTTCGATTATACCAATTTAGCCCTAAACCTTTTGACGATTTGTCCATTTAGTCCTAAACTTTATATCGTGCCAATTTAGTCCTAAATATTTTGACGATTTGTCGATATAATCCTAAACTATTAACGATTTGTCGATATAGTCCCCTCAGCTAATTATCTTAGGTTTAGAAGTAAATTGGCAAAATTTTAAAAGTTTTAGGAATAAATTAGCACAATTGAAAAATTCAAGACTGAATGATCGTCATTGTGCCATAAATTTAGGACTTCTTGGACAAATGTCTCGACGTTTCACTGATTGGATCATGGGCATTTGCGACACGACGGAGGCTGCGTTAATTGCTGTTTTTTTTGTTGGAGAATGTGGTCGAAAGCTGTTGGTAACTTGGGAGACATCTTTCCGACACGGGTGCTTCCTGTGTCTTGTTTTACTCAAAATACGGATCCATCCTTAGTTATGCCCGCCTTTTCTCTCGCTGAGAAAATCTCGAACTGCCCTTTTCCCGTACTCCGTAATGGGAAGCATCTTAGGTCGGCTAGACAATAAGCTCTCCTGATGTTGAAGTACGTACATACGATTAGCTATGTACTCACATTTCGCAATGCAGACATCGATAGTTAAAACTTGTCGCGATTTAGAATTATGGATCTCATCCTCCATTATCATTCCTTCTTCGTGCGTGCTGGATCTCTTAACAAAGGTGCTCATCCATTTTTAAGGTGATTATGTGACTTCAAATTACATCTAGTCAATCATAATCATAAGTTTTTGATTAAAGAAAAGCTTACCCAACCTCCGTACCTATCTAAATATTTGTCCCTGAATCGTTGGCATGACATGAGGACAACCTTCGACGTACGTTGGCTATCATGTCTAATCACAATAACAGAAGGAGAAACTACAATTAGTATCCAAAAGCCGTGAGCCACCTCTCTTGGCGCGCTCTTTCTCTCTCAAAATGGCATCTCTACAGACGATGGCAAAAAAAAGAGACAAAAGACCTACCTAAAAAAGTATATTTTGAGATTAATAGGAGGTTAATGTGGGCTTCTAAACTACAGTGCAAGTGTGCTAGTGCGATTAGCGGAGCAAAAAACCATCAAGCTAATCAGTTGTGAGAAGGCGGTCGCATCTTGGGTCGGGAATAATCGGAGAAGAGACCGGAAGAAGTACCGAAAACGGCCTCCCAACGTCGTCGGGGCGGAGCCTGAAACCGTTTCTCTTTCCGTGCTTCACTTCCTTGGCCATGTGGTTCTGGTGATCTATCGCGGCGATGTCTTTAGCACTTGATGTCTCGCGATACTTCCCGCTTACTTTTGTTACTCCTTCCAATTGCGTTTCGAAGTGGATCATCAGTTTAACCTTCTCTGCTACCTGCACGATGGGATTACACAAGCATCAGCACTGCCCCTTTCGTGCAATCCATTACACATGCGTACAAATGAAAAATAAAAGCCAAGAAATGAGACGTCCTCGCTCGAATGGCGCTTTAAGTTTTTTGACTCGCCGAGCAAGATCAACACAAATGTTACATAATTTGACTACTGATCACACACCAAGTGTGTGGAAGCATCATAAAAGTTTGGGGCTCGGTGTTGTGTACGGCGACATGGTTTGTGATACGAGTTGTTTGCACTAGCTAACATTCGAAATTATTACACCTATGAATCATACGTTTTACCTTGCTTAATGAACGAGGGCTCCTTCTTCCACCGGCATCGACTTCAAGAAGACGAGCATTAGATACATGCATTCCAGGACACAAAGAAGCATGAGAGAGCAAGCAAACGGCGGACATGATCAGACTTCGCCTACGAGGAAGCTATGAAGAGAGAGCAACCAACAAAGAAGGATATAAGTAGGAAGACAGTGGGCTCGTCTGAAGCTTTCTGTAACTCCAAATCTCAGGCTTTGTGAGGAAGAGGAAGCATGCATGTCTCTTTCGCCTTCGAGCCATCGCTTTCGTTTCTATATATAAATGTGACGAAGGAGTTTCGAATAAGGGCACTTTCATTCAAGTGAGAAATAAGTTTTGTTGACCATAAAATAGTCCACTCCACACATCAATGCCTCTTAATATAATTATAGTAAAAGACAAGACAGAAAAAGTTTCCTGCCTTTTGGTTGTCTAGAGGCTCTTCGCGAAAGGTGGATGCTGACAATGGTAAGAGTGAAAAGTTTCTACCTTGCATGTGCTATTGGGAATAGCTAGGCTTGGTGTGGACACATGCTGTGTTGACTAATTAACCAACGTAACTAGTGGATGGTATTTTTAAGGGAATGAGGGCCGTCTTCTTGTCTGCGTCTCGAGAGAGGTTGGCCCGACATGTTCCTTGTATACCTCTGTAAAATGAATAGGTTAAAAATAAGGAGAGGATGGAATTACCAGGTGTCTTGACCAGGTAAATCTTTGTCATTTTAAGTCTCTCGTATGTTTCTCCAAAAAAAAAAATAATAATTGAAAATATATTTTCTTAAACGCAATCGCTTGCATTGGTTACAAACATAGTTTTCGCTCCTTTCAAATATGATATATGATTGAAAAGCAAGTTTCGTAACAGAGCTAACAAGACCACACCCTTGATATTGATGCATCCCCTCGGCCCTTCAATGCTCTCTTCGCCACCTTCCTTCGACTTAATGAATGAGAATTATTTTCACCATTCACAAAAATTGTTATTGATAATACGAACATTTTCGTTAACTAATTATTTTAAGTGATATAATTGATTACTTTAGGAAAATATTCACTAATTCATTCATTTTTCGAGAAACAAATGAAGCAAACATAGAGTACAAACTATTGTCTCTGTTGTTTTATCCTTATCTTGAGGTATATCGCCTTAATAA
>JAGVVM010004094.1:0-41853 GCA_019149425.1 Psidium friedrichsthalianum
ACTGTTGGGTTCTAGACATGTTTCTACGATTCCGTAGCTACATGTTCATCACATTTTTTGCATCATTCATGGCTGATATGTTGATTTTGTGGCTGATATGTTGATTGTGTGGTAAAGACCATATTATAGCTTCGTTAGTACCTTTAAAGGGTCATTTACGGCGGATATATTGCTTAGCGAATCGCGTAAGGTGATTGACCGTTGTAATTGAATGTTTGGAATCTGGTGTTTACATATGTGTTGTTGATTGATCGGCTCGATTTGGGATAGTCGATGTTATGTTTAAATGAGACCGTGTAATCTTTACTGGTCATAGTTGAATGAATGCATTGTGTAGTAGAGAATTTTTTGAACGATCATATGAAGCCCTAATGTGTTTTGACACGGAGAATTGAACTATTTTTGATGCGATTTTGATGCGGGAATTGGAATCTTGATGTGTTTTTAAAGCGGGTGTTGTGGTGCTTGATGGAGTAAGAAGAGTGCTGACCTGATGCGTTTGACGTGAGTTGTGACATGGACCTAAGGCATTTTTACGAAACCTTTGATGCGTTTTGATGTTGGGAATTGAATCCTGATGTGTTTTTACATGGGATGCTATGGTGTTGGATTGAGTAAGAAGAGATGTCGACCTGATGCATTTGCCACGGGTTGTGACATGAACCTAAGGCGTTTTTACATGGGTCGACCTGATGCATTTTTATGCGGGTCATTGGTGATTTGGACTTTGGTGCATGATAAACATTTGTGAACTACTATGCGTTCGATCTTGAGTCATGGGGCACGTTGGATTTATTAGCTGTTTCATGCATTGATTTTGCCAAAATCGTAGTTGTGGTCCCTGTTGGGATTTATTTGGTAGTTAGCCTAGATGTCTAGAATTATATGTTTAGGGTGACCTAGGAGTACGAATTATCCTAAGCGAGGCTTAGAGAGTGAGCTTACTAAGATTTATTCTTACTGTCATTGTTCCAAACCTTTCAGACCCTTAACCATGAATATGAACATACCGCCGGAACGTTTTAGAGTACTTATGGATATTGACATGGTGGTGACGGACTACTTGGTAGGAGAAGATAAGATTTATTCTAGACATGCCAGTACCGTGTGGGTGAATGAGGGCGAGACATTTTGGAAGCCTCATACCTTTATGTCCTGGTTCTATAGAGAAGGAGATTTATCAGTCGGTCCACTCTGAGGATTTGATGTCCCCTACAATGGCATAGGAGAGTGGGGCCCCATGAAGATCGTTCCACTGGATGGTATTATCACTAGCCCAAACACCGGTCCTGAAAATTCATATCATGAGATGGAGTCTAACTTCGAGGAGGAACCCATAGAGTCTAACCCAGAACATGATTCGTCGTCTGACGTTAGTGAGGTGGAGAACTAGTACAGTTGCCCTTTCTCCCTTTTCGGTGCATCCTTTTTGGTAAGGAGCTAGGGTAGTCGACCACCGACTCTTTTTGATGTACGTGGTTGTCTTGAGGAAGGCGTGTATGGATCTCTGTTGTAAGTAAATATTATGTATATAAAAGTGTGTTCATTGTTACTACTATTTGTTTTCTTTGTCTCTCGTCTATCCCCTTTCTTTGTATGTGGTATGGAATGTTTGGGTTTGCTTCCACTAGTGTCTATCATTTCGCGTTGGTTTGGGTTGGCGACAAATTCTTGGGATGTTGTAACCTTATCGATCGGAGTTGCGGGATGTCGTGAGCTCGTACGGTTCAGGGTGTGAAATCATTGATTTGATACCATTTGAAAGGGAAATTCAAGCCTTGACAAACATTTTCCATCGCAACATTGTGAAATTTTATGGGTCTTGCTCTCATGCTCAATGTTGTTTTCTAGTGTATGAGTACATGGAAAGAGGAAGCTTGAGAACAATTCAGAAGGACAATGAAAGAGCAATAGATTTCAATGGGACAAGAGAGTAAATGTGGTTCGAGGAGTTGCAGATGCATTGTTGTATATGCATCACAAATGTTCACCTCCGTTGATTCATGGAGACTTGACTAGTAACAACATTCTATTGGATTGTGATGATGAGGCTCATGTTTCCGATTTTGGCACTGCAAGACTGTTGAGGCTAGATTCATCAAACTGGACTGCCATTGTTGGCACCATCGGCTATATTGCTCCAAATACTTCGTAATTTTTCCAACTTTGATGGCATTTAGAGTCAGACATCCCTTTTATAATTTCACTTTTATGGTTTAGTGCCTTCTTTAGCCGTTTGATCTTCGTATGGAAAATTGTTTACTCATTAAGAGCTTTCAAATTAAGTATCGATCCAAAAGATTTCCGATGTTCCTGATAAAGAAGAATTGGCAAATGAGGGAAAAACAGATCCGTTCCAATGATATTTTAGTTCATGTTACCAAAATGATGCTCGTACTATAAGCGTTGGACAAAAGCCTTTGAGCTTCGTCATAGCATAATTATTAATCACCCATGTCACTGGAAGCAATTTTGTCAACTTGAATACAACTTGTGTTCGAGGTTATAAATATGGATTCTCCATTTGTAGAGCTGGCTTATTCTCAGTTTCCTACCAAGAAATGTGATGGATATAGCTTTGAAGTCATCGCATTGGAGACAATCATGGGAAAGCATCCAGGAGATCATGTCTCCCAGGAATGTTCATCGTTTGCCCAAATTGAGTCATCGATGCTATTGATGGACGTGTTGGATCAACGTCTCTTGCCTTCTAGACTTTGTCTTCGACATGCGCAAGATGTGGTCTTGATTGCCAAGCTAGCGTTCGTGTGCTTGCGAGCCAACCCGAGGCTTCGACTGACCGTGCAACAAGTCTCGTGTGAGCTTCACATTCAAGTACCTATGGAAATGCCTCTTTTTGCGGTTAGCTTAGAGCAACTTCGCGATATCAATGCTAAGAAATTTTGAGCATTCATAGGAGGTGGTAAGTTTTGAAGTTACTTTTTCATGTGTTATTGTGTTTGGTTTTAAAACATGATGACGACCGCCTTTTGAATTTCTTCTTTGTTCTCACTAATCCCAACCATGTGATTTATGATTTTCACTGCAGAACTGGCTCTCTGTGAACGTTGCGGGAATAGTCGGATGTTTATAGTTTGGAATCGTGGCACCACAAACAATGATGGGAAGGCTTTTGGGAACATCTCATTTCCCAACTATTTCCACCTTTCTATAGAGTGATCGAAGTGAATTTGCAATTTGCATTGGATCGACATCTTTCTTTGAATCGAGATGTTTCTTCTACTAGTAGTTTGCGAACCGTCATTGATGTACAGTGTCGTAGAAAATTTTTCAATTCGTTGAATTGAATTACTTTTGACTAATGTTTTAATATAGTTTCAGTTAGTCTAATTAGATCCCTAATATTGAGATGAAAGATCGCGTGGACACCAATTTAATAAAGCTAATTTGTGATCGAGAGCACGTACATTTTGTGTGTAATGTTGACATGAAATTGCGAAAGGATAATACACCTTCCCTTAATGTGTGCGCTATTCACTCGAACAACTTTTCCTCTTGTCAACACATATCATTGTCATCCAGTTGACTCTCTTTTAGTAACAATTTTTAGGTTTCTTGTCCCAAGAAGGATGAGGATGATGGCTTTGAAATTCCTGCTATTAAAACATATGGATAACTCAATTGTTTTCTCTTGAAGCGTAGAAAAATTCATAAAAAATAGTCTTAAATATATTGCAATTGTGCCAATTCAATCCTAAACATTTTATAATCATATCAATTTAGCCCATTTGGCAAATTTTGGCCAATCGGTTCTGACGTAAATAGTGGCTGACTGGCAATCGGCTAGAGGAAGAAGAGAGAAGGGGAAGAAAAAGAAAAAAAAGGAAAAATAATTAAAAAATTAAATTATTATGTCGCCCGCCGGCCAACACTACAAAAGGTTTAGGGCTGAATTGACAATAACAAAAAGTTTATAATTGAATTGACACAATTATAATATGTTTTTTTTTGTAAGGTACAATTATAATATGTTTAAGACTTTTGCTAATTTTTCTGTAAGAAATCATCTGTCATTTTTCATTTGAAACGATAAAGATGAATAAGACCACCGTGTTTGTGTTAACTGAGTGGTTTTGTCCTGGTTTGGAAGCTTTACCATAACACTTATAGAATTCACGTGTGCTGCGCGGGTAACTTTTTGTTTTGGTAAAAAATTGCTTAAAAGTATCAATTTGAAACCCAGTATTGATTTTGGTTCTATCACTTACAATTAATAATCAACGGAACTATTATCACCTGCCTCTTTTTTTATTTATATTTTTACCATCTTGGTTATTCAGTTAATTAATTTATGCGGAACCTGTCTCCATGCTATAACCGAATAATGTGTAATTTGATATCGGATTGAGTTTCTTTTGCATTTATTGAAAGGATATGAGGGAATTGATAAATGGATTAGGCACAAATAATCAAGAGGGGATAAATTGAGGAGAAGTTACCAATCAGTCTTAAACCTCTTTATTTTCTCCTTTTCAATCTCACCAAATTTGATCCGTTCCTTGTCAATTTTGGCATCCCCAATTTTCTCAAATGCCTGGAATTTTTGGTTTGCTTAAGATGATCGTAGGTGGCGGGAAATTGCGTCATATGTGGCATGATTGAATGCCATTTTGGTCAAAGAAATGGAGGGAGCCGTAAGGGCTTGAATTCAGAGAGGGAACAAGGGACCGGGCTTGTGGGATTGACCTTAAGGCTCCCTTTGTTATACGAAAAAATAAATTATTAGAATTTTTTTTTCTAAAAGTGATAATTTATCTCTAAAATAATTAACCGATGAAATTTTTTTTCATTACCTACAACAATTTATATCTAAATATTTTTTGGAATGATGAAAATATTGTTAATGTATGCAATTTCTTAGGCGACAAAAGTGATCATTTTCAAGAAGATAATTTTCAAATCATTTATTTTTCGCAAAACAAACAAAACATAAATGATAGAATGGGCTTAGAACTCGCAGGAATATAGGGCCATCTATCAGATCGATTTGAAAGGAGTTCATAACCGTCTTCATGCTTCACTTGATGCAAATGCATTATGCCTAATCCTAAATGTTTCTAATGTCTACATGCGACATTGTGAGAGGGTGAACACCATCTTTTTTTTTTTTCCCCTTCTTTTGGTCAGAAAATAACTTTTTATTAAACTACTCCAAAATGGGAGAACCCAAGAGATGGACTCCAGTACATAATAAATCCCAAAGAGCGAGAAGAGGGGAGGATTCCCAAGTTTGAGGTAAAGCGTTGCAAAGGAGCTAGCACTCCACCAATTTTGAGGTAAATCCAGGATTTTGCACCCCAATTTTACCCATGATTGGTGCGCCGACATTTTAACTCTTGACCAAGTGAGCTAAAAATGGCAACTTTTGCGTCAGAAATGGTCATTTCCAGGAAGGGATTGTGTGGTAACTGTTCTTTTTTTTTTTTTCGAAAATGAAGAACTTTCATTCAACTAGAAAAAATGAAGGGGCCTAATAAATGGGCTTCAAAACATAACAAGTTCAAAAGAATTTGAGGAGGTGAAACAACCCAATCAAAAGGTAAAGACTTGTGTCTATGAGCTTTGGCGGCTGTCGCGACCCGATCTTCAAAGATGATCAATCGATCGGGCTAATGGATTGCTAAGTCTCTGGATCAAGCTTAGCTCGAGCACTCCCAGGCCCATACCAAATCGCGATGGGTTATCAGGTTTGACCTTATGTTGTGTGGTGATATGTGCATTGTTGTGCATGATTTCGGAGTCACCACTGATCTCTGGGAAAGATAGATCGGGAACTTCGTTGGGCGGTGGGAGAAGCTGTCGACTCAAACAGAACCAGAGAATTTGGGTTGGGCACTTAGTTATGTCAATATTGCTATTGACGCCCTTTCGGTACCTAAGTTGAGTGATTTCTTATCTATGATTTTACACAGATGATTTGAAGGGAGGTAAGCTCTAGAATCTATGAATTCATGCAAAGGAGAAAGCCTAATCCTACCAAACATAACCAGTAAAGTAGGTGCGCAAATCAAGGATCCAATGACGTGCTAATAAAATGCATGAAAATCAATATGGCATCTCTAGTAAAGCTCTATTGGCTTAGAGAAGGGATGTTTGGAGATTTGGATGAGTCCAGACGATTTGAAGGCAATTTGCCTATCAGGGGCAAAATCGTTGATTTGGGAGACAATTTACCCAAATGGGAAAAATTATTATTTTTTGAAAGGATTAAGAATCCAAATCATCAAAAATGGGATTGACCAGTTGAATGTGCGATTTCCCACTTTTCGAGATTTTCTAAAATTTTTCTAAATGTTTTCAAAGACAATTTACCCATGAGGGATGAAATCGTCACTTTAAGAAGAATCGAGGGCCAAAATCATAAAACATGGGTTTGGCCAGTTGAGGTTGACCACTTTCCATTTTCTGTAATTTTCAGAGTTTTTTTGAAATTTTTCGAGATGATTTGCCCATAAAGGGAAAAATCATCATTTTGGAAATATCAAAAGGAAAAAACCATCAAAAATAGGATTCATCAGTTAAAATGATCCATTTCATGATTTTTCAGGCTTTTGGAAATTTTTGGAATTTTTTGGGAATCTTTTCCAAATTTTTTTGGAATTTTTTAGTAAATTTCCAATTTTTTTGGATTTTTTAAAACATTTTCTGATTTTTTTATTATAAAATTTTAATATTTTCTAGACCGGTTCGGGTCAACCTAGCCCAAACCATATGGGTCCTAGGTCGGTCTAAGACTAAAACAGCTCCGTATCTAATTTTTATTTTTATTTTTAACCTTGTTCATTTTTTTGTTGATTTTTCTAGATTTTGTCCTATTTTCTAATCCTACGGTTTGGATTGAGACATGTGGCTAAACCATGGCACTTCGATCCATCGATTGAATCTACGGTTAGGATTGGGCGACATGGCTAATCCATGGTCGTCCCACCAAATGGATCTTTTATTTTTCAAAAATGAATTTTTAATTTTCGAAAAAGAATTTTGAATTTTTGAAAATTGAATGGACAGCTCAGGACGTGATGCGTGGCCAAACCTAGATCACACAATCACAAAATATTTTTTTATTTTTGAAAAATCAGAATATTTTTAAAAATCATGTTTATTCTCGAAAAATTTCGAAATCGTGACACATAGCACAAGGACTACTGTTAGATCTGGATTTCTTCATTTTTTATTTTTATTCTCAGAAAAATGGCACCCCTGTTGACATGGCCACCACGTGGTGTCACGTCAGCGTTGACTCGATCAACTGCTCGTTGGAGCCCAAAGAACAGACTCTAAATTGCATGGAAAAGCCCTGATTTTGCACTAAATCGAGTCTAATCAACCTCAGAATTGACAAACGTCGATTTCAGCCAAGAACAAGCCCTGTAAGCAACTTATCTACCATCGGTAGAAACTACTCTCCAGCAAAGATCCACCCTAGCCATTTCTAGCACAAAATAACAATTATAAACCATCAAACGTCGTCATTGAAGGTTGATAAAGCTTACTTGGCCCTTGGAGGAGCTTGAGGACGCTTAAAGCTAACTAAGTAGCTCGGGTAGGTTCGGGAGTTTGGGGATCGAATCCGAATGTATATGCAACAAAAACACAAAGCAAAGGTATGTATGGGATCAGTGAATGCTTAGAATGATCTTGAACCAAAAATCTCAAAGGAAATCCAACAGACAAAAAGTTCACCATTAACGAAGCTCTGTGAGCTCAAGCATGGCGTTTGCCTATTTTGAAGTTGTTAACGAAGGCAAGTGGGTCAAGTGTATTCCTTGGACTGAGATGGAGCTGCTAGTACCAATGACGCTGCTGGGCGTCGGTTGGAACAACCGAAAATCGAGCTCGAGAACCTCGGTTCCCTGAGCTTTAATGGCGACGTACATCAAAATCTTAAAGGCTCTCCTCTCTCACTGTATACTTTGCTCTTGGATAACCACAAAGCCACCATTTCTCAACTGAACTCCCTCTCCTTTTATCCTCTCTCCCGTTTGTTTTATTCCTCCGAATATGTTATAACAGATTTTTTCAATGGTCGAGTCGGGGGAGGATCTCCTATAGCATCTACTTCATGCGCGTCGTCGCTTGGTCATGTGCCATGAGGCACACCGGCGACAAAATGGTTCCAGGAGGTTTTGGGGCCAAGCTTCGTTTGGTCCTCCAGTAAGATTTTTCAAAAATTGGTCGGCTAAGTTTTCTCTTTCTCCTATAGCTTTTGCATTTTAACGGGTTAAAGGAGGCACAAAAAGGGGTCAGGTTGTTGGGTCAGACCCACCCAACCCAATAGATCCAATCGCATGAAGGGGCCCAAAATGGCCCATTAGATAACAAAAATTTCGAAATAGAAGCCCAAAAGCCACTAGCCCAACATGGCTTATGTCCAAAAATGTTAAGTTCGAGAGAAAATGATTTGAAATTGTGTATAAGCCCAATTTTTTGTTTGACCGAGGGGAAATTTTATCAAATATAATCCCTTGGCATGTGAATTAAGTCGACCCAACTTTGCCAACGGACTCCAACTGGTAAAAACTATAGGGTGACAATCATTGATTTTTATGGGTGCACCCTATGAAAATTAATTTCAATTTTGGCGATTTAAGGAATTAACTTGAAAAGTTGGAGTTCAAATAGGCCCCTTTTCAACAAATTTGAGCAAGTTAGTGCATAATTCAGTCAAGATATGATTTAAGGTATTCGAAGGGCATGTCACAACTCTCGAAAGATGAAAAATGAAAATAAAAAGACTGAAATACTATTTTTTAAAGCCAATTTTGGGATTATGTTTGTGAGGAAACATATAATCCCAAATTGAAATTTTCCAATTTTAAGAGGCTAAAATGAAAAGGGATTTAAAATAAAAATATTGGATATTTTTGCATATTTTTTTGGCAATAAATTCTATTTTTCTTATTTTTTGATTATTTTCCAAAAATATGAAAAATATTAAAATATGAAAAATACCAAAAATATATTTTTTATTTAAAATTGATTCCTTAGACTTGGCCAAGGCTTTTAAAGTTGATTCTTCTTTTCAATTTATTAGTTTGTATAGATTTTCTATGAATTTTCTTTTTGAGAAAATGGGAATTAAAAGACTGATTAAAAAGTTGTCAACAGCTACCTTTCTTTGAGAGGAAGCTTAGTAGAGGTTTCTCTCAAAGATGAAGTGACACCCGAGTCTTAATCAACTCGATTAGAAAAATAAAAAGAATTGTGACATTTGACCTCTAATTTATCTTTGTTTAAGCTTAGGTCTAGACCATGTTGCGCTTGATTCTTTCGATATGAGAAAGATAGAGCGAGAGAGAATTACCTGGTCTTACTTGCTTGTCGTGCAGCTATTGCTTAAGATGAATGCTCTTTGAAAAGATTCTTAGGAATTCGTTCTGAATATTCTAGGGATGTTAAGCTCTAACTAGTATGGTAGGTTACTCCATGATAGAATTCCTATTGAAAAGATCCTCTAAACGATCTATCATACTAAAAGGATTCGCTTGACTTTTGAGTCGTATGATAGGTTACCCCGTGATAGAATTCTTATTGAAAGGATCCATCCTGCTAAAAGGATTCACCTGACTTTTGAGTAGGTCACCTTATGATAGAATTTCTATTAAAAGGATCCTATAGACATTATATCCTACTAAAAGGTTTCACTCGACTTTTGACCTGTATGGTAGGTCACTCCATGATAGAATTCCTATTGAAAGGATATTATAGACTATCTATCCTACTAAAAAGATTCCTTTGACTTTGGTGCCTGCAATCTAGGACTTAGAGATGGATCATCTGATGACAGGAATCACTCAAAATTACTTAAATGTTACCTTTTAGGTAGACAAAAAAGATACATATTGAAAAGGAAAATGATTTTCGGGTGCTATTCTGGGATCTGGGGAGACCAAAAATCTTGCAAAAGCTCAAACTCAAGTTATATTCTCATGCTGTCCTTTAAAACAAACCAAAGAGGTAGAGTTTGAAGATTTTAAAATATCCTGATAATTTTAGGTTTTCAAGATGAATCATGTTCTTAAATGATTATCTAAGAGTTATGTACACTTGTTCTCTTTTAATAAATACAATCATGATGGAGGTCATCTAAAACATCTTTGCAATATCTAATAGTGATCGAAAATTCTTCGTGGGAAAATTTTTGAATTAGATGATATGAAATTGCTAAAAGGATTTGGTTAATCAGCAATTGGAGTACTTTCATTGGAGATGACTTCTCACAATTTCCTAAAAGTGATTTTACACTTCCTACTGCTGGAGAAAGAATTTTGAGGAGACACTCGATAGACTCTCGAAACCTAAGATCTAGTATTTCCAAATTATTCGCAATGTATATACTCTAATTGATCAGAAAGGGTCTTTTAAATGACCGTAATGTTAGTCCAGTCAAAAGCATCCACAACGGATGGGCACTTTGAGGCCAAGAAAAGAATATACTCAAGGGAGTAGTTTTCGGGTCTACAAGTCAAGAATCTAAAAGACAATATAAGACAGGATTATACTAACTTCTTTAAGCAGTTGCTTCTTTCGTAAAGTCCCCTATAAGCTTGAAACACCTTGATCAAAAGAATTTTTCAAAAATGGTTGTATCATTGATTTTGGGTAGGCCTGAAATGGCCAATATTTAAGAGAGAGGGTCACAAAAAGTTGGTGATTACCTTTGTATCATTATCGAACAATTTATCTATGATTATAGGAGCCTTTTGAACTTCAATCTTTCTGAATCTAAGAACTCTTTTTTCTTCTTCTCTTTTTCATCTCTCTCTCTCTCTCTCTCTCTCTCTCTCTCTCTCTCTCTCTCTCTCTCTCTCTCTATATATATATATATATATATATATATCTCTCTCTCTCTCTCTCTCTCTTCCTTCTTTTTTTTTTTACATGAAGGGTTTTGGTCTTGCTTTTACTAGGCACATTGCTTTTGCAAACCATTTACTCTGAATTTTGTCCTTTTGAATTTACTTCTAAAGACTTCTCTTTTCCCTCTTCTTTCCTTTTTTTTTTCCTTTTTTGGTTCTTTTTTGTCTCTCTTTTTTAATCATGATGCTGCCCTTTTTTTTTGGTAAGTCATGTGTATTGCCCCAGCGAAGGGAGATAATCATCAACAGGGTTTGGAAATGAAGATTGCATGCTCAAATTGTCTTTATAAAGGTTAAAGTGTGTAAGATAGAGAAATGAACTACCATTCTTCACTTTGGTATTCCAAGCTTCTATGGGACATCCTCTAAAGCTATTTACAGAAAGATTGATGCAAGTTAGCACAATAAAGTCTTTCTTTTCTTCAAGATATCTATCAATGAACCTCCAAATTGCTCTAGTGAGGGGTGATTCTTGACAGGGTTATTTCCAGGAAAACTCCCCACGGGCTTAAAGGGGCTTGAAAGGATTAACATATGTTTAGGGTAGAAAAATGAATACTCTTTATCACTTCAATCCATGTAAGTATTACGAATGATCCCTACATCCATAGACCAAGGTTTCACTCTCAACTTTGCTTCACTTACCTCTCAAGTGTGTATGGGGTGTGTTTAGGTAAGTTTTACCTCTCATCATTTGAGAAAGTATCATCTTGAAAGGCCTAAACACCTCCTTTTGGAAAAAAATCATTTCATTTTCTCCAAAATTTATTCTCCACTATAGATTTTCAAAATGCACAATGCATATTTAAAAAAATGTCTAGATAGCCTCCAAACTGTTTAATCATAAATGTTGATGGAGTTGTACTAGGTTCTTTTAGCTTTATGGTCTAAACATTGAGTTGGGGACCTTTAAACTCTCGAAAAGCTCTTGAGCCCGTTCCTTCTACACATATGCTTCTTCCAATTTCGAGTGGTGATCTATAAGGAGAAACAAAATACTTGATGAACATGTGATAGAACAGGTAGTATTAGAACAAATACATTTAATCTATTTTTGATGAATTTGAGTCAGCGAGCTCTCTATTTAACCTTGCTTGTTCCTTTGATTCAGGCATTTCCTTTGAGCTTGCAAGAGTAAGGAAACAATGCATGTATGTATGAAATGCATGAGATGCATGTAGAGATTCTAAAATGACTCAAACTGTCCAAAAGATAGCCAAATCGGCCTCTAATTTTATTTTATGGATAATACTTTTTGACTACATCTGTATTTACATGAAATCCCAATTCTTCTCCTTCTAATTTACAAGAACCAGGGCTCCTCCATTAAGGACCTTTTTAACAATGTATAGCCCTTCAAAATTCGGAGTGAATTTCTCCCTAGCATGAGAAACATTTGGTAGTACTTTTCTGACAACTTGATCTTCAATTTTGAACTGTCTGGGTCTGACCTTACGATTGAAGAATTTAGCGACTCTATTCTAGTAGCTTTGATTGTGATAGGTTGCTCTCAGACGTTTTTCATCGATCATGTTTAGTTGTTCATACCTCTATTGAACCCATTCGGCTTCCGTAAGCTTGATCTGGGAGAGGATTCTTAAGGACAAAATTTCCATTTTTACTGAAAAAACTACTTCCATGCCATAAACTAGTGAATAAGGTGTTGCCCCAATTGACGTCTAAAATGAGGTTCTATAAGCCATCATAGCATATACCAATCTCTCGTGCTAGTCTTTATAATTCTTTGCAGTTTTTGCTAGAATTTTCTTGATGTTTTTGTTTGCCACCTCCATAGCTCCATTCATTTGGAGGCGATAGGGGGAAGAGTTTAGGTGTCGGATCTTGAACTTATCCATAAATTCATCGACTATCTTGTTATTTAAGTTCAACCCATTGTTAATGATAATTGCTTCAGGAGCTCTGTATTTGGAGATGATATCTCTTTTAATAAATCTCACTACGCTCCTTGCTCGTGACATTTGTCAATGAGCTGGCCTCTATCCATTCGGTGAAATAGTTGATAGCTACTAGAATGAAATGATTCCCATTTGAAAAACTCTGATTGATTGGACTAATCAATGGCCAGGTTTCGGACATTTGGTGAAGCCCATTTGGAGGTGCATTGATTTTATCTTCATACACCTTACATTGGTGGTAGGACCTCACATGTTGATTGTAATTCGACTTCATGGTCATCCAGTAATAACCGAGTCGCATACTCTTCTTTGCAAGTAGATGGCTATTCATGTGTGGACCACATACCCCTTCATGTATCTCCTTCATGAGCATATTTGCTTCTTTAGCATCTACGCACCTCAATAAGGCTACATCAAATGATCTCTTGTATAAGGTCTGACCACTTAGGAAGAATTTCGTAGCCATTTTGGCTGTATGTTTCTTGTCTCCCATTGTACTTTCCTAGGGAAATCCCTCTTTCAAAAGGTAATTCTTCATGTCATGATACCATGGTTCACCATCAAATTCTTCATCAATCATCATGCAGTAAGCTGGATGATTAACGAAATCAATCCTTAAAAGTTCAATATTGAGCCCATTCGTTACTTGTAACATGGAGGACATCATGGCTAAAGCATCCACAAAGTGATTCTGGATTCTTGGTAGATATTCAAACAAGATTTCCTCAAATTCTTTTACCGATTCTTCAAGGAACTCATGATAAGGTATAAGTTTGGAGTCCTTAGTTCTCCATTCCCCTTGAGTTTGGAAGATAATCAATATGGAATCTCCATAGACTTTTAGTTTTCACACTTTTTTTTTTCTCAATTTCATGGTGATGGCTAACTACAAACCAAGAATACATGCCTCATATTCTAACATGTTATTAGTGCATGGGAATACCATCTTTGTAGCAACAGGGTAGTGCAAGCCATCTAGGGATATCAAAATTGCCCTAGTGCTAGATCCAACTAAATTAATGGCACCATCAAAGTACATGGTCCTCTATCATCTATCAAAGTCAAGATTCAATCTTCAGCTTCTTCCTCACTAGAGATTATGAGCCATTGGGAATTTTCTGCCAGCATATCAGCTATAGCCCTTTCCTTGATTGACTTTTGCGTTGAACTCCTTATATCAAATTCTAATAAGAGTACTTGCTATTTGGCCAATTTCCCCATTAAAGCTAGTTTCTCTAGTAAATACTTAATTAGGCCATTCTTAGTCACTAACTGGATATGGTGATGAAGGGTATAATGTCTCAATTTGTATATTACTCAGACCAATGCGACATAGGATCTCTCTACATCAGGATAGTTTGCTTCTGAAGTAGTGAATTTCTTATTCGGGTAGTATATCGCATGCTCCTTCCCATCTTCAAGGTGTGTTTAGGCAAGAATAGCTCCCAATGACTCTCGATGAATCGTCAGATATAGTGTGAGATGAATTCCTTGAATAGGAGGCACTAATACCGGGGTAGGATTAAATACTCAATCTTCTCAAAGACTTAATGACATTCAGCATCTCAAACCACTTTGGCACCCTTTTTTAGGAGTTTGAAGAATGGTTTAGCTACATTAGAAAGCTTGGATATGAACCTAGCTATGTAGTTCAGTCTCTCCAATAGGCTTCTTACTTCTTAGACAGTTGGAGGGTTCGGATCTCTCGGATGGCCTTCATCTTAGCGGGATCTATCTCAATACCCTGGTTGCTGACCATAAATCCCAAAAGTTTCCCAAAGCTTGCTTGAAAGGCATATTTATTGGGATTCATAAACGTATACTTTCGCAAATGCTCAAATAATTTCTTCAATATGTGGTCCTCTTTTGGTCTGGATTTGGTGATCATATCATCCATATATACTTCGATTTTCTTATGCATCATGAAACAAGGCTACCATAGCTCTCTGATACATTGCCCTATCATTTTTTAATCTGAAAAGCATAACCTGATAGCATAACGTTCCCCGTAGGGTTATAAATGAGGTTTTCTCTTTGTCTTTCTCTTTCATCAAGATTTGATTGTATCTGAAAAATTCATCCATAAATGAAAATAGTTCAAACCCTATTGTACTATTAACCTATACGTCAATGTGTGGCAAAGGAAGTCATCCTTTAGACTAGCTTTATTTAGGTCTCGATAGTCTATACCGATTCAATCATTGCCATATTTCTTCATCACTGTGACAATGTTAGTGATCCAACCTGCATATGGGATTGCTTTGATGAACCCCACTTTGAGGAGTTTCATCACTTCTTCTTCAATCTTTTTAGATAGTTCAGGTTTCATTCGTTTGAGCTTTTGCTTCTTAGGCTGCATACAGAGGTCCACAAGTAACGTATACTCCATAATACTAGGATCAAGACTAGGCATGTCTGCGTATAACCAAGGGAATATGTTTTGGTATTCTCTGAGAAGTTCAATCATTCTTAAAGCCTATGACGGGGATAGGCGTGCCCCGATTTTAACTTCCTTGATATTTTCAAAATACCTAAGGTTAATAGTGATGGGCTCTTCTATGGTGAGGGGTTTAGACTCTTCATATCTATTCTAGTCTCTCTAAATATCTACATAGTCTTTATCCTCCTGATCAATCTCACAAGAATAATCTCCTTGGTAATCTGAGTCATATAGCAACCTATTATGTATGCTTGAGGTGATATGCCTGAAATTTTATTTAAAAAAAAAGGTTAGTCTACCTCAATGCGTAATTTCAATGCATGATTTTTATGAAACATATTTTTTTAAAAAACGTTTTCGAAGAGAAGATATAGAAAATGGAACTAGTCCTTATATCCTTGGCATCTTTTCTCCTTCCAATTCATTTGGAAATTAGAAATCATGAGACAAATCAGCCCTCAAGCTTCAAGATCCTTAATATGAGTATCATCATTGGCCTGATTTATTATTCTCCATGTCCTTAGTAAAACTCATGATGCTTTTATTGAATGTACAATGAACTGCATTACAGAATGTACTACTTGGACCAACGATCAGAGATCTAAGGGTATTTTTTTCTTATAGTCGAATGAAAGAAATGGACTAAAATGAAATGCAAGGAAAAAATTGAAACTGCAGGAAAGGAAATGCAGTAAGTAAAAAAATAAAGAGAGCCTCTTTACTCAATTCGGGTAGGCTCCTCGTTAAGCCACTCAATGATAACATTCACAGTGTCCTCTCGAAAAGGGTTAGAAAAATCAGGATCAGGTGCAATCTCAAATACTTCATCCACTAGCCACTTGGGAATTTGGAGAAATACTGACTCAGAGAGTTATCAAACATTTTTTCCTTGCCTTTTCGAGTGCTTGAGCCAATAAAAGAGCTACCTTGGCCTCCCTAGCCTCTCTGTCCTTGGCCTCAGCATCCACGATGGCCCTTCTTCGCGAAGACATGATTAGATTCACCCATATAACCCAAACCGATTCAGCATTCATTAGAGCTCAACTGGAGAGGTTGGTCAATCCCTTGGCAATGCTTTCCTAATCCTTTTCCTGGGGTAAAGCCATAAGCCAACAACATCTTTCCAGGCGAGAGAGTGTAATTAATAGGGGCAGTGAATTCTCATTTTAGTCCCCACAGGCATGTGCACAATACACATAAGATCAAAAGAGTGGTAGCTTGCTTCTTCCTTTAGCTCTAGTTCTATGTAGGGGACAATGCTCTTCTGATAAGTCATTATTTCTATCTTGCCATGTATGGTGATTACCTTATTGTCGACTACAAATTGGACCTTCTGATATAAACTAGAGGGGATTTCCTCAGCTATATGTATCTACAATCTTTCCAGCAAAAAATCGAATGCACTTGGAAGGTCTATCACTTGGAAGCCAATAGAGAACTTGATCGGACCTATGAATACGTCCAATTCAATCTCCCTTACCATGGCTCTTCTCAATCCGTCAAAAGGCTGTATAGCATCCTAGAGGTTCCAATTAACTCCTCATTTATACCCAAGCCTTTTAGGGTGGCTAATGGACATATGTTGAATGCAGAGCCATTATCTATCAGTACATGGTATACCTGTTTGCCATGACATCTCACGGCGATATATAAATCTTTCAGTAAGATTGCGCTCACAAACCACTCCAGTTGTGCCTCATCAATGGTTTTAGGTACATGCATCTTGTTCGGGACCTTCAATAAAGCCTTCTTCTATTTCTCCAAATTGATGAATAGATCCAATAAAGATATCTAATCCGGCAATTTTCAGAGCTATTCAACCACTTCATACTCATTAGTCTTGACAATGGATAGGAGTTTCTCAGCATCCTCTTTAAAAACTTCATTCTTTTCAACCTCAACTTCTCTAGGCGGGTGGCATCTACCAGACCTTATCACGGCATCAATCTCGCCTGTTCCATGGTCCCAATAGACTGTCTTGGGATTATATTCTTCTATAGGAGGAATTGTGATTATAACGGGTCTTATCACTGGCGGCGTACATTCCGAGTTATCACCAATCTCAACATTAGCAATTTTGATCACAAATAGCTTAGTCGAGCCCTCACTCATTGCCGCCTAGTTGTCGATCTTATTCAAGTCAAACTTGATAGGGTTATTACTCCTATCTTGCCGATTAGATCATCTAAGTCCTTTGAATTGTACCCACATATGGTTCTTGTATAGGGTGCATTATTGAATCTTTGAGTGGGTGACTCATTCAACCTCTTTGAAGAATTAGCATCTTTACCTTTTAGCTTTCTATGTAGCAATCCCCACTCCACTCTCTCACCCACTTGCATCACGTGTGAAAATGAATTGTAGGCGATAGTGAATATATACTAAAAAAACTCACTGGGGAGGGTCTTTAAGAAATATTCCACCAATTCTTTCTTAGTTGATGGTGGATAAACCAATGATGCATATACTCTCCACCTATAAACAAAGGGTTTAAACCCTTCATCTCTCCTTTTAACCATATGGACAAGATCTGCTCGAGTAGGAACTCTCCCTTACAAAGATTGGGCCCATCCATTTTGCTTATTCGCCTCTATAATCAAAGTTGCCAATTCTATTAGTCTCCCCTCCATGACTACCTTGACAATCCCAAATTTCAACTTTGAGATGCAGTCCCAATGAGAATACATCATTCGCGACTTGTGCTCGATCTGTGGCTCCTAACTGCTGAAGTAGATTCGACAGTTTGTCGGAGGCGAGATTCAATTGTCTTTCAATGTTGTAGAGTCGATCTGTTATAACCGCCTCTCTTAATGAGTCCTCTCTTTCCTCATATGCTCCTACTAGGATAATCTCATCAATTGTTACAAATGAATCCTCTTTTGAGAGGTCCTTTTTGGATTCTTCTTCTAACTCATCCATGCCACCCCACCCATTGGGCATGATGTCCTTAGCATTTACAAAGAAACTTGGTGGAGGGGGGGGGGGGGAGGAGTAGAGGACCTTGAAATCATATTTCCCATTGTCTTGCCCTAGATTGTCCGTGATTCCTCCCTTTTTATAGGCTTCTCTCACGAATTTAGTGTCTCCTCGATGGGTTTTCACTAATCTGAGCTCATCTTCATCCAGCTTCTCCTCCTCCTAGATATCATTCCTATAACCCAATAATTCAAAAGCGAATTTTGCTGCACATTCGGTTCTACTTTATCAAATTCCAGAATTTGATTGTTGATAAGTGCATGTACTTTGAGCTTTAGTATGACACAGTTATCCACATTGTGTCCTTTCTCTCCCATATGATAGTTATATGATTGGCTCTCACCTTATCCTAGATATTTTGTTAGATTCTTTCTTGGTGGTTCTTTAGCAACCATGCGCTCTTCTAGTAACATCGAAAGTAGTTTAGACAAAGGTATGGGCAGGGGCGTGAACTACTTCGATGTGGTTTCTTCCTTGGTTTGTACGTCTTTTTGGCTGACCACAAGGGACCTCCTTGTGTCGAGGTAGAATCATGAAGCTGTTTGGCCATAGGTAGGTTTGGCATAAAGGCCATATCCACGTCGGACTCTCTTTCTTTCCTCATCAGGTACTATCGTCTGGCGACTGCCTCAGGCACTTTTCCCTCTCTCATTGCCTACTCCAATCTTTCGGCGACCTTAATGAGATATACGAAAGTCTAACATCCCAAAGTGTTCTACCTGTCAAAGTATTCATAGGGTAGGGCCTTCAGAAAAAGGTCAATGAGCACATCCTCAGGGATCGTCGGTTTGACTTACGTAGCTAAAGCTCGCCACCTTTGGGCATATGTACGTATCACTTAACTCTTTCCTTTGGCCATTCTCAATAGATTCTCCCTAGTAGGAGCCGTTGTAATATTGAACTTGTATTGATGAAAGAAGTTTTCAACCAGATCCTCCCATCCAGTTCAATAAACCAAGCCAGAGCCAAGCCAGCCAAACTTTTTTGAAATGCGTTCATCAATAAGGGAATATAATCAGAGTAATGAGCCATCTTATGAAAATAGTATTTTAGGTGGGACCTAGGACAACCTATCCCATTGTACCTTCGAATAAATTCAGGCTTTTTGTACCCAGGCTGTACTTCAATCTTAGCGAAAGGTGATAACTTGTCCAAAATGGGCCAGTTCATACCATTGACTGCTTAGGCATTCTTCAATTTTTCAAAGATAATTTACTCATGAGAGGTGAAATTGTCATTTCAAGAAGAATCAGAGGCTAAAATTAGAAAAATATGGATTTGATTAGTCAAGGTTGATCACTTCCAATTTTCTTTTATTTTTGGAGTTTTTTGAAATTTTTCGAGACGATTTACCCATAAGGGGCAAAATCGTTATTTTGAAAAGATTGAAAGGAAAAAATTGTTAAAAATAAGATTCATCAGTCAAAATGATCCATTTCCTAATTTTTGAGGCTTTTGGAAATTTTTGGGATTTTTTTCCAAATGTTTTGGAATTTTTTAAGGAATTTTCCCACTTTTTTGGATTTTTAACCATTTTCTCTTTTTTTTTTGAATTTTTTAATATTTATGGAACGAGTAGGGTCGACCCAGCCTACGCCTTGTGGGCACCCAGCTAGACCATATGGGTCCCATGTTGATCTAAGACTCAAACAGCTTCGTATCTAATTTTTAAATTTTTTCGAATATTGTTAATTTTTTTTATTGATTTTTCCAGGTTTTATCCTATTTTCTAATCCTACGGTCCAGATTGAGACACCTGGTAAACCATGGCTCTTCAATCCTCCAATTGAATCTACGGTCAAGATTGGGCGACATGGCTAATCCACGGCTGTCCGATCAAATGGATTTTTTATTTTCCAAAAATGCATTATTAATTTCCAAAAAAAATAAATTTTAAAAAATTGAATGGGTGGCTCAAACCATGACGCGTGGCCAAACCTAGGCCACGTGATCACAAATATTTTTTATTTTTCAAAAAAGCAGAATATTTTGTAAAATCATTTTTATTCTGGAAAAATTCCGAGATCACAACACGTGGCACAAGGACAACCGTCGGATCTTGATTTTTTTTTTTCATTTTATTTTTTATTCTAAAAAAAATGGCACCCCTGCTAACGTGGCTGCCATGTAGCGCCATGTTAGCGTTGACTCAGTCAACACAAGTTGATCAAATCAATTGTTCACCGAGGAAGATGATCGCCTTGGCACCTCACTGGAGCCCCAAGAACAGCCTCTAAATTGCATGGAAAAGCCTTGATTTCGCACTAAATCGAGTCTAGTCAACCTTAGAACCGACATACGTCAATTTCAGCCAAGAACAAGCCTTACAAGCAACCTATCTACCACCGACCGAAGCCACTCTTCGGCGAAGATCTACCCTAGCCATTTCTAGCACAAAATAACAATTCTAAACCATCAAATGTCATCACCAAAAGTTGAGAAAGCTTACCTAGCCCTCGGAGGAGCTTGAGGACGTTTAAAGCAACTAACTAGATCGGGTAGGTTTAGGGAATTTGGGGATTGAATCCGAATGTATATGCAATGAAAACACAACGCAAAGGTATGTATAGGATTAGTGAATGCTTAGAATGATCTTGAACCAAAAATCTTGAAGGGAATCCAACATACAGAAAGTTTGCCATTAACGAAGCTCTGTGAGCTCAAGCATGGTGTTTACCTATTTCGAAGTTGTCGACGAAGGCAAGTGGGTCAAGTGCGTTCCCCGAACCAAGGTGGAGCTGCTAGTACCAATGACACTACTCGGCGTCTCCTAGAACAGCCAAAAATCGAGCTCAAGAACCTTGGTTCCCTGAGCTTCAATGGTGACGTACGATGAAATTTCAGAGGCTGTCCTCTCTTAGTGTGTACTTTGCTCTTAGATAACCAAAAAGCCACTGTTTCTCAACTGAATTCCCTCTCCTTTTACCCCCTCTGCCCGTTTGTTTTATTCCTTTGAATCTATTATAATAGATTTTTTCAACGGCCGAGCTGGGGGGAGGATCTCCTGTGAACGTACATTGCACACGCATCATTGCTCGGTCACATGCCACTAGGCATGCTAGTGACGACACGGCTCCGAGAGGTTTTAGGGCCAAACTTCGTTTGGTCCTAAGCCTTCTCTCTTTCTCCTATAGCTTCTACATTTGTACGGGTTGAAGGAGGCACAAAAAGGGGTCGGGTTGGATGGGTGTTGGGTTGGACCCATCCAACCCAACAGATTCAACTGCATGAAGGGGGCCCATAACGGCCCATGAGACAAAAAAATTTCGAAATAGAAGCCCAAAGCCACTAGCCCAACACGGCTTATGTCCAAAAATATGATGTTTGAGAGAAAATGATTTGAAATTGTGTATAAGCCCAATTTTTTTGTTTGGCCGAGGGGAAATTTTTATCAAATATAATCCCTTGGCGCGTGAATTAAGTCGACCCAACTTTGCCAATGGACTCCAAATGGTAAAAACTATAGGGTGATAGTCATTGGTTTTTATGGGTGCGCCCTAAGAAAATTAATTTCAATTTTGGCAATTTAAGGAATTAACTTGAAAAGTTGAAGTTCAAATAGGTCCCTTTTCGAAAAATTTGAGTAAATCAGTGCATAATTTGGTCAAGATGTGATTTAAGGTATTTGAAGGGCATGTCACAACTCTCAAAAGATGAAAAATGAAAATAAAAAGACTAAAATGCTATTTTTTTAAGCTAATTTTGGGATTACATTTGTGAGGAAACATATAATCCCAAATCGAATTTTTCCAATTTTAAGAGGTCAAAATGGAAAGAGATTTAAAATAAAAATATTGGATATTTTTTCATATTTTTGTGGGCACAAATTTTATTTTTCTTGATTTTCTAATTATTTTCCCAAAATACGATAAATATTAAAAATGCGAAAAATACCAAAAATTATTTTTTCTTCCAAATTGGTTCCTTTGGCTTGACCAAGACTTTTAAATTTGATTTTTAAATTTTATGAGTTTTTATGGATTTTTATGATTTTTTTTTAGAAAATAGGAATTAAAAGATTGATTGAAAATAAGTGTCAACAGTAGCCCAATCTGCAACAAAGTTAGACTCCCTTCTACAGTGCTAGATTGAAAGCTTCAGTAACATCGGTAGCAAGTGAAAGCAGTCAGAGGGAAGTACACGAATCTCCGGTGGAGCGAAGCTTGGATGGAATATAGCTTTTGCCACCATGAGATTGTCTAACTCGATTGTCTCTTTCTTTCTCTGCGTTAGAAATCCTAGGGCTTGGAAGAGCGCTTGTACCTCGACCTGCAAGGGCGACAAAACTTGGACTGCATAGGCGTGGCCATTGAGTAATCGTCCATGGTGGTCGCGGCACACACATGCCACCGCTCCCTCCTCTTCTCCTTGCGAGTAAGATCCATCTATATTTACCTTCAGTGTTCCAATCTCCGAAGGAGTCCAAGTTTGGGAGAACCCATTGAGGCCACAAGTGGATTTCGTGTTTTGTAGACCCCAAGAACAGAAGATCCGCGAAGCCGCAACTGCTGAGTCCACCGTGTTTGCCGGATCTGGTCTTAGATTTTTAAAGATAAAATTGTTCTGCGCCTTCGACATCTACCAAAGGACTAAAGCGACTACCTCCAATTCTAGTGAGTTTGCCATTTTTTCCATCAGGGCTGCTATCCACACTTCAATTAGTGAAAGGCCCCGTAATGAGATTTGGATATTGAGTTGCGAGTTTGTCCAAACTCCTCTTGTCTAGGGACATAACCTGAATAGATGTTCGGTCGACTCTAGGACACCTTCGCTACCCAAATCACAGATCGGGTCAGGAAGGATTCTCCTCCGAAAAAGATTGTCCTTTGTGGGCGGGCGTTTTAACAAAGAGACCTCATGAAAAATTTGACTTTGGGGCCAACTTTCAAGTTCTAAATGCCTCTCCAAAGACTGCTAGGTGCCTCGTAAGAGGATGACGCTAACTTCTGACAGTTGTGTTTGCCTGCCCTTAGACAATTGTAACCACTTTTAATTGCATATTTGCCTGATTGTGTTCCTGTCCAGGTGATCTGGTCTGATGTTGTTTGGGGTCTCACCGGTACTGATAGGATTTCCTTCGCCGTCTGTTAATCAAAACTGTTCCTCAGAAGTTGAGTATTCCATCTATTCTCATCATAATTAATGAAGTCAGCCGCCACCAACTCTGGTTCCCCTCTAGGAGTTGGACCTCCTATTAGCCCCTTCCTCAGCCACTTACCTTCTCTAATTCGTACTTTCTTGCCATCTCCCACTGACCATTGCAGTTGCTGGTGAGTAGCGTCTCTTCCCGTTAATATACTCTGCCACCCCCACGATGGTCTTGTTCCTTTTTCCGCTCGCCAGAAATCCCTATTTGGGAAGTAAATCCCTTTAAGTAATTGACTCCACAAAGAATATGGGTTTTGAAGGAGTTGCCATGCTTGTTTGCCCAACATGCCTTGTTGAAAGCAATTAGGTCTTTAAAACCTAGCCCTCCCAAGTGTTTCCCAGTTTTGAGGAGTTCCCATTTTTTCCAATGCAAACCCTATTAGTCATTGAATTTTTCCACCCAAAGGCTGTGATTCTATTAGACTGATTTACAAACAGATATGAGGATCTTGTAAATCGACATAGCATATTGGTGGAGAGCTTGAACCACTGCTTTGATCAAGACTTCTTTCCCTGCTTTGGACATTAATGACTCCTTCCACCCTTCCAACTTAGAGTTCACTTACCCAAAGATCCAAGCGAACATTTCCTTCTTTGAGCTGCCCCAATCCGATGGAATTCGAAGGTATTTTCATGTCTTATCAATCACATGAACTTTCAATTCTGTAGCCAAATTTTCCTTCAGCCTAAGAGGGAAATCTCTTCTAAAAAAAGATGTCCTACTTCTTTAGGTTAATTGCTTGTCCTAAAGCAAAGCAATACTAATTTAGAATGTTGGCCAAATTTTGACATTCTTGCAACTTACCATCCAAGAAGAATATAGAGTCATCTGTAAAAAAAAAAAAAGATGAGAAAGTGTAAGGCACCACCTGTTGAGCTGAATACCTCTAATATATCCCATATCTACAGCATTCTTAATAAGAGTGGAGAGCACATTGCAACCAAGATGAAAAGGTCAAGGGATAGCGGATCGCCTTGCCTTAGGCCCCTTGATGGATAAAAATACTCTGATGGTTCTCCATTAAATTTTACACTGAAAGAGACGGTAGTCATGCATTCTATAACCCAATGCACCCACCTAGCATGAAACCCCATGTTGATTAGGCATGTCTCCAAGAAGTCCCACTCTACTCGATCATGGGCTTTTTGTATATCCAACTTTAGAATAGCCTGAAATTTCCATTTTCTCGTTCTAATTCCAAGTTGATGAAGCACCTCTTATACGACCAGAATGTTATCTTGAATTTGTCTCCCACTCATGGGTGCAGTTTGCTCCGTTACAACAAGATTGGGAAGCCAAGGCCTCAGCTGATTAGCTATCTCCTTGGATATAATTTTGTAGATGAAGTTGCACAGTCTTATAGGGCAGAACTGATCGAGCCTTTCTGGATTGGGTGTTTTGGGTATGAGAGAAATTATGGTCCTATTTAATTTTGGATCCATCCTCCTGGAAGTAAAGAATTCTTTGACCACTTTAAAGATGTCTTGCTTTAAAATTGCCCAGTGGTGTTGGTAAAACAACCTGTGGAGACCATCTGGTCCGGGACTTTGGAAGCCCAAAGTTGGAAAACCACAATTTTAAAGGAAGACCATCTGGTCCGGGTGTTGGTAAAGAATTCATTTACCATGTTAGTGCACCTCTTCCACAGTTACCTCAGCCACTAAACGGTCATTCATATTCTCGTAGACCACCTGAGGACATTGGGACAACACTAGCTAAAATCTCGAAACCCGACTGAATGATATAACTTCTCGAAGTACTCTACTGTCATCTCCTTCAGCCGAGTTTGGTCCCTAATCCAGGCACCATCTGTACTTTGTAACATAGTTATCCTGATCCTCTATCTTCGCTGTATAGTGGTCGCATGAAAAAATTTAGTGTTTCTATCTCCCCAATTAAGCCAATTGATTCTGGATCTCATACCCCAGTACATTTCCTCTTGTTTCCAAGCTTTTTCAATTTCCCCTTGAAGCTGATAAACCTGCTCCCTATCAAAGAAACCTCGACTGCTGTTTATGTGCTTCTGAATTTCCTGCTTTAATGAAATAATTTTGATAGCCATGAGAAAACCTTTTCCTGCTCCAGTTAGTAAGTGCTAAAGATACATTTCTTCACTTTCTGGAGAGGCTAACATCAATTAGATTAGAAGGCCCAGTCAGCGACCACCTTTTGATACACTTCATCTTCCAGCTAATAAGTCTCAAATTTAAACTCCTTTTTTGGTTTCACTCGCTTCGCCTTGAGAATCAACAGAAGTGGGCTGTGGTCCGAACCTATAGTAGGTAATGCAAATACTTCGGCTTCTGGAACATTAATCTGCAGTCCATAGTACAAACCATCCTATCCAATCTTTTCTTCACAAATTCCTCTCCTTCTCTATTGTTGATCCACGTGAATAAGCAGCCCTTGCTCTCCAAATCGATCAAGGAGCAGTCATTAAGAAACTCACGAAAATAATTCATTCTATAGTTTTCAGCAATATATCCTTTTTCCAGCCTTCTCCCACTGGTAAAGTACTTCATTCCCCCGATAACTATCCATGGCAGGCTATTAAAGGAGCTGACATCTCTCATTTCCTCCAATACCTGTAGCCTTCTTTGAAAATTCGTTGAAGCACGCAGACAAGTAATGTGCATCTTTTTTCCACTTTCCACCTTCTCACATATTACACCAATAAACTCCGCAGTCAAACTCACTATATTCGGGGACACACTATCATTCCAAAATAACGGTAAACCTCCTGCGATGCCTCTAGGGTTCTCCACACAATAATATGGAAATTTCAACCTCTTCTGAATCATATAGACCACTGCCTCCTGATTTTTTTGTTTCCATTAAAAACACTAGACTAGGCTTTTCTTGAGACACAAGGGCTCTAAGAGCGTTAACTGTCGGGGATTGCCCAGACCCTGACAGTTCTAGCTTATTAGCTTCATTTATCACTAGGGTTTTGAGAAGTTGGGTTCATCATAGGGGCTTAATCTTTTCACCTTTTTGGTCGCTGGAAATTTCTGCCCACTTAACTTCTTATGTGACCCTTTAGAAATTCGAGCCAAAATTAGCTCCCCAAGAAGTACAAGGGCTGAGGCTGGGAGTAGAAATCACACAGGCAAAGAAAAAAGTCACAAATCTCTGACAGCTATCTACCAGGCATTAGAACAAACACTTGGTGTATGCTGCTCAGCAAAGAAAGTATAGACAAGGAGTCCCCAAGCACGGACATCCGCAAGCACCAACAAGTCTCAGCTAAAAGAGTATCTCATTCACTGGCGCACACAACCAGCAAAGAACATAATAGCACGAATGGACTAGATCTTCCTCGTTGCGATAAGAGTTAGTCAGCGACCTTGGATAAGGATCTGTCAACTTTGCAGCAAAAACTATACTTGCTGAAATTTCTTAGTTGTCTTTATAGTGCAACAACAAATTCTATCATTCTCTCATTTCTCTTACCTAAATTTTGAGTAAATGTTTGTTTTTAGTTTTGGAAGAATTGTAAAATGTAAGGACGTCGCACGAGGAATGAAAAGCAATCGCTCTTATTTCATGCATTAGAACTAGTGATTGTTGACTTCATAAGAATTTTCGCTAATTTGTGACGGATAACTGATGGAAATCATTGTAACTTCAAAATCTAATTAATATCCTTACTAAAAAGAAGCATCTGCATTTCTACAGTTTCTAATCTCTAAATTTTTTCCATCTCTCTAAAATTTAATGTAGAGGATGCAAAGTGCAACATAAAACAAAGTCGAGACAATATATCTAAGCTTTCCTTTGTTTTAATTCATGTGATGTATATTGATCATCAATAAATACGTGACCATAAACATGTCTTAAAATTTAATCATGAGTATGCTGTCAAATTGCACTACCCATTGGAGCCAGACACATAACATCATGATTGCACTATATTTCTTTTCGCGGTAGTCATTCTCTTAACAACTTCCGACTTAGAGATCCACACACATATATATACACAAATTTCATAAGAATAATTACTAAATTCAAGACTTAATAGTGCCTATATTGTTCCATAACGGGTCCACGTTCAAACCTTAATTCCTAATTTACTATGTCCAAACGATTTGCATTGTAACTAGTGGAAGAAAAAGTCAATTTTCCTAAACAATGTCCATATTAGGATGTATGTGTGAGTTATATTAGAGAAGTTCCACATAGGATAATTGATATGGTGTGGTGAGTAGTTAATATATTCAAGTTAGCTCATAATTCATTGGCTTAAGTTTTTGAGTGAAGGTTGGTCCAACTGGCTATGTTAACGGGCTCGGACTTGGCCTTCCTCTTTATGATCTCCTCAAATGAAGTTATCGAACTTTTGTTGCGTGCTCCCAATAAATGGTGACACTTGAATATGTCTCGAGTTTGAGCCTGAAGTGAAAAATCTTAATTTCAAAACTAAGTATATTTTGATCTTGAAATTAAAGATAAGAGAAAGGAGCACTTTTGGAGTTGATTAAGAACATTAAAGAAAATCTAATATGGAAGTGGGTTGATTGAACTTGAATTTGCATTGGATAAGATTTGTTTTGAATCTACGAAAATCTATATTTGATGGAATTGGTGTGATATTTTCCTAATCCTAGTTGGAGAAGGTTTCCTATTTTGGATCCAAGCCTTGTCCATAAATTAGAAGTGGATGTTCTTTGTGAAGAGCATCAAAGAAGAGCTTCCGCTTATGAATTACACCTTAAAGCTATATAGTGTTGAAGCTAGTTGCATCTTGTGAGTTTAAGACTTGTGTAATTCTTTCTTGAGATTGAGAGATTATTTGTGAGGAATAGAGAGCTAAATATTGTGTGCGTTATTGGTTGTAATTTGGGCCAGAAAACACTGAGAGTGTTTGAGTGACTCAAGTGTGATTTATAATATCTATTGGATTACTTGCTTTATAGTGAAATTCGTTGCTGCTCTCCTTATTGATGTAGGTCTATACGATTGAACCACGTAATTAGGTGTCCATTTTGTTTTCTTGTTTTATCTATTTTATTGTTCAATTGCTTGTTCCACGTAACAATCCAAATTCTAGTTGGCAGCATGTGTCTGAGTGCGCAAAATACAACTTTCACGTGGGTTGCATGAGAGACATGATGGTGGAGAGCTAGAAGAGCAGCGATATCGCGTAAGCTGATGAGGATGACGACAACAGCGAGACCTAGATGAAGGTTGAAATACCTCGAAAAGAGATAGGTAAGAGAAGAGGGTTTATCTGGAGAACGATACTTCAGAAGCAAATGCTTCGAAACCAAAATCCCCCAAAACAGTCACATTCAATCATACGCATTGTTTCAAAATAGATAGTTTCTTCGTGCTGATTCATAATATAGAATCACACAAAGCTTCACTGGAACTAAAAAATATGCCCTTACCTAAGGAGATTCTCACTAGATTGAGCATGAGATGAGAAACTGACGAAGAAATCGAACCGCAAAGCGTCGAGAAGAGAGAAAGCGATGGAGGTGAGCATGGAAACTATGAACATTGGAGAGAGGAAGGGCAAGCTATCTATAGCTTGTGGAAGAGAGAGTGAGAGACTTGGAGGGAGATTGGAAATGAGAGAGTATCCGGGTGGGGAGGGTTATAACCCAAACCCACTTGAAACCTAACCGAAATAAATATCCTACCCATTTTAGAATAGTTTACCCTAACAATATTGAGATCCGACCCTAAAATACTTGACTTTCCAGAATGGGTTGGGCCAATTCGAGCCTTTTTGATAGCCCTAGTAAACGCCTACTTCCTCCATTTCAAAATACTAACATTTTAAGCTTATGAATAACCATCCACCTTTTCGTATGCAACATTGGGGTAAAGTACACCACAAGTATCAAAACTTGTGTACGGCGTACACTTTAGTGCCAAAACTTTCAAAACGTTCACTTTAGTGCCAAGTTTGGAGAAAAACTTGCACTTCAGTGCCAATCTGGCCAAATGAATTACGTGGCAAATTTTTCAGTGGATTTTTCAATTTTTTTTATTATCTTATGTGGTAAATTTTTAGTAGCAGCTGCCACAATGGAAATCCGACGTGGCTTGTGTAAGGGCAGAAATGAAAAATGATGTCGCTCGACCATTGTTGTTGGTCTCCGGTTGGTTGTGGAGTCGCCACCGTTGCTCTCTCCCCGTCGTAGAGTCGTCGTCGTCGCTCGCTTACCGCTGTTGCTCGCTTGTCGTCATCCCTCGCTCGTCGCTGTCGCTCTCTCGTAGCCGTCCCTCACTCGTCGCCGTGGCTCTCTCGTGGCCGTCCCTCGTTCGTCGCTATGGCTTGCTCACTGCCATGGCTCTCTCATCGCCATGGCTCACTCACCGCCGTCTCTCACTCGTCACGGTGGCTCGCTCGCAGGCGTCCCTCACTAGTTGTCATGGCTCGCTCATCGCCGTCGCTCGCTCACCGCCGTCCCTCCCTCGCTGCCATGGGTTAGGGTTTGTAATTTTGGGTTGAATTTGAGAATTTAGGGTTTGTAATTTGGGGATTTGGGGTTTATGTTTGGGTGAATTCAGCTTCAACGACGACGTTTACTCTTTGAATTGCTAAGTCGGCCAGTGAGCCACGTCGTCCTCCATGTAGACTTTCCGACGAGCCACGTATGCTTCAAATAGAACTTGGCACTGAAGTGAATGATTTAAAAAAACTTGGCAATAAAGTGAACGTTTTGAAACTTTTGGCACTAAAGTGTACACCGTACATAAGTTTGGCACTTACGGTGTACTTTTCCCTGCAACATTGCATGCGCCAAAAATGGAATTAGAGTTGCCTAAAAAAAGAGAGGGATAGTCATTTTAGAGTGGAGGAAATTAGTGAGATAGTTATTCTTTAATTGGAGCAATCAAGTTTGTGCCGTGAGTAGAATTCAAATGCTAAATTTTGCTTATTATTTTGTGGATGCTAGTTTGGGAAGGAATAGAATAAAATGAGTTGCTTAATTGTTTAGGAAAATACATATAGCTGAAAAATTTCTTATGCTCCCACTTCTTTCCCCTTTCCAAATTTACCCAGTATCAAAAGTTAATAATTAAATACCATCTTCTACCCTTACTATTGGGTCTCAACAGGTGATACGTACAAGCAAAAATAAAAATTTCACAAATTAAAGTAAACGCAGCGGAAATAGATATACCAGCACATGGATCTTCCTCAGGGATTATCCATACATTTCAATCGAGAATCAAACCCACACATGAAGAGGGTTCTAGGCTTATCTTTGAAGCATGCTCAAGATGACTCGGTTTGTATGTTCCTAAGCCTCTCAAATATCGGGCCTTTAGTGCTGACACACCACCAATACCGCGACGAATGAAAGACAAAGCTCGCCGACTATCATCGTCTCGATTGTGCTAGCAACCTTTAAGAACGAGACAATCCAAGCTTGCCTTCTGATCATGAACAATCTCAGGATCCTCAACTGTTTGAACTCATGAATGATTAAACTCATGCATGAGAAATACCACATGAAGCCAAACCTTAAACATTACCCCTCAAGCTTATTTATAGGCTTGAGGAGAAGGGGGGAGGTTGGCTAAATCGCCAACCTACACCGCCCTTACCGATAGCTAGCTTGGTACTAGCTAGCGAGGCCAGTGGGTGCTATTGATCAGTGGTGCTGACCAACAAGGCCGATTAGTCCGCCAACTACACGCTGGCCCACAGTTGACCAATTGGGTTTGACGTCTAGTCCTCATGGTTCGCACTCTTTATCTTCTCGTATGGCATGCCTTTGATGCGTGCGTTTTCTCATCATGACATGCGCGCCCTTATCTCTTAGAGAAAGGTGCCATTATCATCTCGAGGAACACGTAAATGTCACATCAACGTACGGTCATTTTGGGGTTCATGGGCTCATCATAAGCACATTTGTTTGTGACCAAAATTAGAATCAAATCAAATCTAATTCAATTCAATTCCATCTAAATATCTCGATAGTCATTCTTGCAAATATCTTTGCAATCTCAACTTTAAATATCAATATTGTCGCATATTGGTTATAGTGTGTGACATCCTTAGGTTCATTACTGAGCTGACGGTGAGGCGTATATTAACAGATTAGTATAACCAAGAGAATTGATTTTTCCAATCAGTCTCTAGGTCCCACAAGCCATGAATGACAACAAGCAATATTTCATGACTACTCAAACAGTGTGAATGTTACAAGAACATAATGAACCTATTAGCTTTGGCTACAATGTAATTCAATTCTTCCGTCTTACTTTGTTCTGATCAAACAAAAGCTATAGATTATAAGTTAAGCCGTTAATTCGATTATATGCCCATATCTATCTGACATGCATATTCTCGAGATTTTCTTGATCACAAATCCGATTAAGGATTTTCCATGCATTGTCACGTTAGATCACATAGGACATCAACCTTACATATAACAAGGAGATAGATCCTACGGTCATACACATGACTTCGTATGTGAATAAACTATGACCATCAAATATAGAGGCGGATCAATCACCCGCCAATATATGCACTTGTGAACCATAACCATCGACATACAAGCTATCACCGTGTCTCAAGTCTGAGAATTATTTATACTTGACAAAAACATGAATGATTAGTCATTGACTACGCACGAAGCTTCCATGTTCGCTAGTCGTTCAACATGTGTCACGTTAGTGAATTCATCCGATATGAGCACTTGCATTCTAACTCGGACATCTGATGTCCAATGACTTGTGACTCATTATCTCTTTAAGTATCTAATACTCAATAGCAAAGTTTTGAGAATGCGCTAGTCGCAACAGGATCATTGATGTTTACTCAATGATCTATTGATCGTGAGCAGTTTAAAGATTAGTCCAACTGATAATCTGCCATATATATTCTCAATATCTTGAGAATAGGTTCAATCACAGTTGATCTTATGGACTTTATTCATTAGAGCAATGGGATATAATGAATGAACACGTTATTACCATTAATTAGAATGAAAGTATAATGAAATGTCTAAATCACAACAAAACATGGTTGCTTTAGGGCAAACACCTAATACTTACGCCCACTTGTTTTTTTGAAAGAACGTTATTCATTTTATATCAAAAGAGATACATTACTTCAAAATAAAAATGAAAGTCCCACAAAACAAGTAAATCTGAAAAGTGAATCAAATTGGTACAATATGCAAAAACTCACTCATTCCTCAAGGACGAATATGTCATAGCATCCAAGCACAACTCGTGGGATCACCAATTCTCGCATAATCATTAATGATGAGCAAGCACCAAGGAATCCCTCTCTAGTAGCTACAGTGAGGAATGTTGGCTTGAGGATAGAGGCTAGCTTAATCATGTAGATACATCGATTGGTCTAGTCCATTGGGTGCAAATTTATCTTACATATTAATTTGTCTTGCCAAAATTCTTAAATTTGTACACTTAGGATAGACCTACCCTACAACCAATAACTCTGTTAAAAATTGGGCTATTTCATAACAATTTAATGTTCGATCTTCTTGACCCTATCACTTTGTCCTATTTCTATAACTTCCCTAACCTTCTTCAATGTTTGATTGATGATAATGATATCGATTATGATAACGGACTAATTGATTCAGTCAATTTGTGATTGACATGGAAAATTAGGAAACTATAATCTTGTATATTTTCTCCTCGTATTTGTTTAGGATTATAAATAGACCAATGTACTTACATACAAATTAGATAATACAATACATTTTCTCCACTTTCTTCATCTTTTGTCATGGTATCAGAGCTTTCTTTCCTAGCTTAGTTTCCACAAAAAATTCTCTGGATTGCCTTTGGTCAATTTTCTAATTTGTTGTTGGAAACATAATTTGCGAAACAAAGTTAGCACTTTGGGTAGGAATCCATTTTTCTTTTCAAATAACGATATCATGGAGAATAATGATAGTTCAAGTTCCAATGAAAATCATGTTCTAGAAATAATTGCATTGGAGGTAGATCCCAATTCAGCCTAAAATCAGACTTCGGATCAAACTGATCCAACTCAAGGGGAGTGGCCTTCCATCCAAAACCCTACTAGTTTTGTTCGATATCCCAGTCTAACCCAGTGGCCACCAGCCCATCGGTTTCTAATTCAAGGGCAATGGGCTACTGAATCAAACCAACCGTGGATTTAGTAGGTCTATCTAAAGAATAAAGAGCTTTGGGGTTAGAGCTCAAGCAAATAGAAGTAAGCTAGCTCCTCATGTTCTCAAGTGCTGATACATGATTTTTAGTCATTTTTTAAGAAAATTAATAAAAAATTCACAAAATTCATAAAATTATAAAATCAACTTTGAAAGTCTTAGGAATCAATTTTGAACAAAAAGGTATTTTTCTCAAATTTTTTGAAATTTTCTATATTTCTTTTATTAGGAAAATACCCCTAAATAAGAAAAATAACATATGTGACTAGAAAAATATGAAAGTATATATATATTCATTATCTTCTTTTAATTCTTGCATTTTGGTCAATTTAAATCGCAAAAATTTGATTAGGAAGCTTGATTTGCAAAATTTTGCAATTAGATCCGTAAAAAAAGAAAAATCGTAAATTGAGTCCTTTCTAGTGTTTTTCTCACTTTGTGCTAGTTATGACATTTGATTCTTATACCTTTAATTACATTTTGGTCCAATCACTTTCACAATTTGGGCAATTTGGGAAAAGGACTTAAAATATTTTCAACTTAGCCCTTGGTTTTGGAATTAAGTAAACTTGATCATTGTCACGCCCCGAACCCTATGAGCTCGTGATATCCTGCAACTCTGGTTGATAGGGTTATAACATCCTAGGAATTTGTCGCCGACCCAAACTAACACAAAACGATAGATGCTAGTGGAAGCAAACCTAAACACTCCATACCACATAAAAAGAAAGGGGATAGAGGAGAGACAAAGAACACAACAGTAGTAACAACGAACACACTTTTATACACATAATATTTACTTACAACAAAGATCCATACACGCCTTTCTCAGGACAACCACGTACATCAAAAAGGGTCAGTGGTCAACTACCCTTGCTCTCTTACCAAAAAGGATGAACCAAAAAAGGAAAAAGGGCAACTGTATTAGTTTTCCACCCCCACTATCATCAGAAGACGAATCCTATTCTAGGTCAGACTCCATGGGTTCCTCCTCGAAGTCAGACTCCATCTCGTGATCTGAATCTTCAGGACCGATGTTCGGGCTAGTGATAACACCATCGGGTGGGACGATCTCTATGGTGTACCCTCTCCTATTCCATCGTAGGGGACATCAAATCCTCGGAGTTGACCGACTAATAAATCTCCTTCTCTATAGAACCAGGCCATAAAGGTATAAGGCTTCCAAAATGTCTCACGTTTATTCACCCACACGGTACTGGCGTGCCTAGAATAAACCTTAGCTTCTCCTATCGGGTACTCCGTTACCATCATGTCAATATCCATAAGTACTCCAAAATGTACTGGCGGTCCGTTCATATTCATGATTGGGGGTCTGAAAGGTTTGGAATAACAACAGTAAGAATAAATCTCAGTAAGCTCACTCCCTAAGCCTCGCAGGGGATAACACGTACCCTCAGGTCACCCTAAACATGCAGTTCTAGATATCCAGGCTAACTATCAAATAAATCCCAACAAGGACCACAACTACAATACTCACAAAATCAATGCATGAAACAACTAATAAATCCAGACGTGCCCCATGACTTGAGAGTAAACACACAGCAGTCCACAAATGCTTATATCATGCACCAAAGTCTAGATCATCAATGACTCGTGTAAAAATGCATCAGGTCGACTCGCATAAAAATGCCTTGGGTTTATGCCACAACCCGCGTCAAACACATCAAGTCAGCATTTCTTCTTACTCCATATAGCACCACAGCATCCCGCGTAAAAACGCATCAGGATTTAATTCCTTGCATCAAAACGCATTAGGGTTTTGTAAAAATGCCTCAGGTCATGCCACAACTCGCGTCAAATGTATCATGTTGGCACATCTTCTTACTCCATCAAGCACCACAACATCTTGCGTAAAAACACATTAGCATTCAATTCCTCGTGTCAAAACACATTAGGATAGTTTAATTCCTCTATTGACACCTGATTTTTAATCACATTTTCTCTTTAAAAAAATTAATAGAAAATCCATAAAAATTCATAAAATTACAAAATCAACTTTGGAGACCTTGACCAAGCCTAGGAAACCAATTTTGACCAAAAATTAAATTTTCATATTTTCCGTATTTTCCAACATTTTATTTTAAAAAAAATTCATAGAAAATAAAGAAAAAATGAGAAAATTCCAAAATCAACTTTGGAAGCCTTGGCCAAACCTAGGCCACCATTTTTGAACAAAAAATAATTTTTCGCATTTTTTGCATTTTTAATATTTTTCAAAAATTAGAAAAATATTTGAAAATTTATAATAATAATAATAATAATAATAGAATTTGAGGCCACAAAAATATGAAAAAATAGGTGGTATTTTTCTTTTAATTTTCTCTTCATTATGGTCGAAGAAAATCTGCAAAAATTAATCTGAAATTGGGAATTACTTCGTTAATCTCATTTTTAGATTAATTGAAAAAATTATAGAAAATTCATTTTAGCTCTGTAATTTTTTATTTTTGCATTTCTGAAGTTGTGACATTGTTCTCTAATAGTCCAATATAATCATGAGGTTTGAAAAAGTCAAAAAAAGGTTTAAGCGTAAAGATGAGAAATCTAGTGCAGCATTCTTGTGGCTTCAAACATTTGAATGTTCATCTTCAAGAGCAGGACTTGTGTTCTACTCAATCGACTGGTCAATCGTACATTGAAGTGCCTAATATCGGGGGAAGTATTGACTGTAGCTAAGCCACAGCTTTTGAACCCCCAGAACGTGGTGAAACTGAAGAGCAATCTATCTTATGGAAGGATGGATGATCATTTCTCCGCTGCAAGCTGTTTGAACTGTTCAGATTATCATTACTTTGAGGATGCTATTAAAGCCGCATGTTCGTGCAAATTTAGAACTGACCAAAAACGAGGGACGACAATGCAAATTCCAAGTTCAAAGTGAGAGAGTAGAGGGTTGTGTTAGAATTCTCCTCTTATTAGCCACCCATGTGCAAAAGATGAGGGCCATCTGAGTTTCCACAGCATTTCTCTTTGCAATGATGAAGAAGTCGTGGGTGAGAAAAATAGGGAGTTGTCGGTAGAAGAGAACAAAAGGGGATCGATGGCATCCAAGAGGGGCTGTAGGCAGAGGAAAGAGTGGGGGAGGACCGAAAGTAAGAAAAAGAAAGGAAAAAGAAGGTGAGTGAAAGGAATGATAGAGAGATAATGGACGGCGATGACATCTAAAGAGAGGCCACTCACAATTGAAAAGCAGAGCTCAATTAGCATGAAAAAAGGAGGGCTTTTGACGAAAGGTCTGGCTCACGAGGGGGGACAGAGGGGAATGGATGACAAGAGGGGATGGTGAACTTGGCCATCTTCTTCCTCTCTTTCTCGGAGAAACTATCGGGAAGGTATCGCATTCACGCCACTAGGAACCTCGACAAAAAAACCATTGAATCTCCCAACCCTGCTCCTCATCTCCTTGGAGGAATTCTGCTGGGACCCTCGATTTTGGGGGGCCAAAACAAGGCTCTGGTCTTGAGTCTTTTTTTTTTCTCTCAGCAATGGAGAATAAAACGCGTCTCTCGGTCCACGGCGTGTGTAAGAGGCAAAACCCTAAGAAGAAGGTCTCGATCTTATTGGAGAATGCATTCTCCGACGTGTCACCGTCCTCTGCGCCCCCGTCAACGGCCTCCTCCGCGGGAACTCCGACCTCTTGCTCTTCCTCATGTTCCTCCCCCTTCTCTTGTTGTGGCCTCTTTACATTTATCAGCAGAAGCACCCATTGAACTTGGTCTTCCTCGGTCTCTTTACCTTGTCACTGAGCCTCACAGTCGGTGTCAATTGTGCAAATACTGATAGAAAAATCGTCCTTGAAGCCTTGTTTTGACCTCATCAGTGGTTTGTGCTTCGACTGGATACACATTCTGGGCTTCCAAGAAGGATGATGTTCTCGCCTGGCTCTACTTCAGTGGCCATCTATGGTGGAATAGCTGATGTTATCTTCTCAGGTTACATTGTTTACGACACCGAGAACTTGATCAAGCGCTTTACCTATGATGAGTACATTTGGGCATCCGTCTCTCTTTATCTGGACAACCTAAACCTGTTCCTTACCATTTTGAGGATGCTAAGGCAAGGAGACAACTAGATGTACATTTGACTTCTTCATAGCAGAACTATCATGCATTGACTCCATACGCATATATACTATTCTGATAACCCAAAAATTAGGGAGGAGATGGAGATGGCACAAGCAAAGGAGGAAGGAGATGTCTGGCTTCGTGCCTTTCAACAGGAGGAATTTGAATGTGAGCTTCTTCGTGTTCTGGTCAACCTCGGTTCACGTGGACAAGCTTGTCGAAGCTCTGAAGCGATTCGCCGCGTCCACAGAGTCTCTCGGCTGTGTCCAGAGTTCCATTTTCAAGAGCATTTGCGGGAACATGATCATATGATATGGAGCATGGACGAGGAAATCAAGTGGCGATAAAGAGTCACTGAACACCACATTGCTATCAATGTTGACTGGTGTATCTAGCATGGTCATCCTCGTCGAGCGCAATCTCTTCGAACCCTACACGGGCGAGTCGCAGGACGATGCGTCGGCTGCGAAGTTCTCGATGGGCAACATTATATCAGTCGATGCGGCTGAGTCCACCACAAGCGAGGTCCCCACCATCGCCATCGACCTCGTCAAGATCGAGGTCAATTCCTCTGTCCTCAACGATGAGTTCATTGCCCACCGCCTCGGCCTCATCCCCCTCACCTCCGAGTGTGCTATGTCCATGCGCTTCTCCCGCGCCTACGATAATGACAGCCAGTGCGAGTTCTGCTCCATCGAGTTCCAACTCTGCGCCAAGTGCATGACTGACCAGACCCGTGACATCACCAGCAAGGACCTCATCAGCTCCTACCATACTATCGTTCCCGTTGACTTCGACACCTTCGGCGACAATTCTTCCGAGCATACAGGAATTATTATTGTGCAGCTTCGCCGAGGCAAGAGTTAAGGCTACGAGTAATAGCAAGAAAAGGAATTGGCAGAGATCATGCAAAGTGGTCACCCGCAGCCTCAGTAACACTCATGTGGTAGTGGTTGAACCTGAGCTTTACACCTATGATGATGAAGTAATAAGAAAAAAAGGCCAAAGCCATAGGGAAGTCAGGACTTGTCGAGATATATGCAAAGGAGGACAGTTTTTTTTTCACGGTCGAATCCCCTGGAGCAAGTAAAGCTACACAGTTGGTACTCAATGCCATAAAAGTGTTGAAGCAAAAAAACTGGAGTGCAAGTTCGCAACTCTTCGATGGTGTGAGTTCAGTTTTTGGTTCCACCACCAAGATTGTTGTTTCGTGAACCAAGAGGCTTTGAGAAGTCAGTATGAATGGAGACATTGGCCAAAGGAGGAGGAAAATGGAGACTATTCGGGGAAGAGCTCGCGTTCTGACCCGAGCCTGACGGTAGGCTCGGCGACCGACGGGGCCGACCATCAAGTTGACGTCGGGACTTCTTGGCCAGTCTAGACCGGTGGCAGAGTACGAGCAGATCCCAGTGACAGCATGCGAGGCGAGCTGGACCAGTGACGACGCGTTCGAGTAGGTCCCAACAACGGCCTCGAGGTGACCTGAACTAGTGGCCGCGTGCAAGTAGTTCTCGATGGCGGTGGCATGGCAAGCGAACCCAGACGATATGGCGGTACAACGAGAGGGTGATCGGCGGAGGTCCGACGAAGGAGTGTGGTGGAATTATGGTAAGATGCTTTCTCATTGCTCCTTTCATAGGTTAGGCTGGAAAATTGCTCTTGCGTTCTAAGGACTTACGTAGAAGACCATGCAAATGTAAAGAAGAGGGGAGGTAGAAGACGTCCGAAGAGAAAAGAATAAGCAAAAAAAAAAGTTAAAAAGAGGTAATATAAACTAACAAAAAAGGCTCGCGTGGGGGGAGAAGAAGTAGCAGAAGCCAGCCCCTTTTATTTCATGGTTTGGACTAGCCCTTTCTTGTTTAGTGCAGGTTGATCCAACGTCTAAATGGTAGGAGTTTGGCCTTATATGGGCTACTTTAAAAAAAAAAGAGAGTTAGCTGGGCTAGTTTAGTTTCATCGTTTGGGGCCTCATTCGAGTTTTAGGCTTTTTGTTTGTCTTGCGAGTTGGGCTCATGATTTTAGCCCAACTCGACTGAGGGTTGGGCCAGAGGATACCGGGTTCGATGTTGATCTGGACTTGATCCATTAAGACGACCCTTTTCTTATTAATAAAAAAATGGAAAATTCCATAAAAGTTCTAAAAAAATGGGAAAATTCTTTAAAAAATTGCAGAAAAATCAAAAAAAAAATTGGAAAAATTGTCAAAATTTGTGGAAAATAGGAAATGACCACATTCAACTAGTTTAACCTATTTCCACTTCCTGAGCCTCAAAAAAATGATGAAAATGACCATTTTCCCTTCTAGTCAGTTTGATCCAAACCTTTCCGAATCACCCCAAAGCTTTCATGAAATGGTATCGAAAGGCGTTGATAGAAATATTAACGTAACCAAGTCCCCGAACTCATTGATCTCTAATTCGTAGGAATAAAGTATTTCTCCTGATACTTTGTTTAGGTTCCTAATCAACCTACCTTAAATGATTAGTGGCAACTCCAATTCTAAAATCATTTGAACAAAAACCAAAGTTGTGATTCGGTAGGGCTTAAGAGAGTCTGTATTAGATTAGTCAATCTAATTAACCTGATAATCCGTTAACCTGGGAATATTTCACCAATCAAAATTTTTCGAGTGGCGACAGCTGGCGACTCCACTGGGAGTGAAATTTTGAAAAAAAAAAAAAAAGGCACTAATTGGAGTACTTGAATTTTTTCGAAATTTAAGAACCTAGAGGACTTAGCCTAGAAAAATTTCATGAAAATTCATTTGGTTTGACAGTTGGTTGGATTCCAATCTTTAGGTGTTAAATGATTTTGCAGAATGGGAGTTATAAGGGGTGGAGTGTTTGTGCCTAACCCTTTATTTTGTAGGCTTGGTGTATAGGAATTGTGATTTAATTTTTAAACTATTGAAGCAGTGTTTGCATTTAAATATTGTGCATGATTAATCGTCTTAGCACTACATCACACACATCCCGTGGTCGCACTTAGGTCACTAGTTTTAGGATGGTATTGTGATTTAGTTCTAGCGTTCGGCATAAGATCATGTTGAAAGTTAGTCAAATTCAATCCCGAACCTCTTTTAAAAATAAGTTTTAAAAGTTAGGCCTCAGGCTCGGTAAGATTACCGAAGCGGGGGTTATAATTTTTTTACTCGAGCAGCCGAAGTGGAAATGCCCGGCTAATCCTAGTTACGTCGTGGAATCACGACTAATCTTGATTATGTGCGCGAGATTGTCGCCTTGCTGTAAGTCTTTCGCTTCAATTTGTGAGCCTTTAGGATAGTTAGAATAATGTTAACCCACAAGTCATGTGCATGTCTGTGTGATTTGCATTTTTTTTCAAGGTAAAGTAAATTCTCTAATTTTATCTTGTATTTATTTTGGTCGATCCATATTAGGTGTCAATTAAATTTCGAACTTAACATTGTGGTCATTTTTTTAAAAGAAAATAAAAAAATCAAATTGATGTGCCATTTTGAAAAGATGAATGCGGAAAAACTGTTTTGAGGAATTTTCTTTACCAATAAAAAATTTTGTCACAATTTTCCTTAATGCTTCAATGGACACAAGATTTCCTTAACAATTTACCCTTGAAAATTTATCGTGATAAAAGAAGAAATTCTTTCAGGAAATTGGCTAAATGTCAAAGGAATTTATCACATTTTTTCTAAGTTATAAAATCCGCAGGAAAATCCTTTCTGAGAAATTCACTCATGTCTTTCCAAGAAAATTTTCTCTAATTTTCTCATTAAAAAAAAACAACAAATTGGTCCAATGGAGGAGTCATGGACCGACCTCTCTTAGGTCACATACTCATTACTTCATCTATTTTTGCAGGAAATTATAAGTACCCTAGGTAGGAGCAAAATTGGGCTCTTTGATATAAAATATGTCGGGATGAACTTTGAAGAATACAAAAGGACGGGTCTTGCTGTGTCTTAGCCGATAACCCTGGGGCAAGCGAAGAGATTGATCCTCCCGACCCGATATAGATCATGTCAACCGGTGAGCACTTTTGGGCTACGTATTTTGATGAGGTAGTAAATTTATCTGGATCAAGCTGCATCGACATGGAGGGCTCTGGAGGATCGACGCTCTATTATTAAGCTGGCACACAAGCATTTCTGCGACACTACAGGTGACTGACACAGACACAGTGGACATCGAAAGAGACAAAGCATGAGTGAAGTGGGGCACGCAATAGGAGGCCTGGTTCACTTATGTGGCAAAAATTTTTTATCGTCGCTCGCATGGGAAAAAACGGCTCGCGTTGGG
>JAGVVM010004095.1:0-33138 GCA_019149425.1 Psidium friedrichsthalianum
GGGGAAGGGAGGAGAAGAAGGGAAGGGGGGGAGAAGGAAGGGGAGGGGGAAGGGAGGGGAGAGAAAGAAAAAAGGGGAAAAAAAGAGAAACAGGAAAGAAGGGGGAGAAGGGAAGAGAGAAGAAAAGGGAGGGAAGGAGAGGAGAAAAAAAGAAAGAGGAGAAGAAAAAAAGAAAACAGAGGCAAAAACAAAAGAAAAAAAAAGGAGGGAGGGAAAAGGGAGCGGAGAGCAACCAGGAAACGATCGCGCAGAGGGGGGCGCCCCGGGCCCGCCGGGGCGGCCGCGCCCACCCCCGCCCGCCGTTCGCCGGCTTTCGTCGCTTGCGATCCCTCGCCGCTGGAGAAAACTGCAAGCAAAATACCCATATACCATATTTCCAAACATTTTTACTCCGAAAATGTGTTTTTCATTTTCAAAAATAAAATATTCTATAACAATCAACAAAAATATTAAAATTTCAATTTCCCTAATTTTTTATTGACATGAAAAGTATTTAGTAATATCCTTTTTTATTTTATTTAATAACTTTTTATTATTTCATTTTTCTTTTTTTATTGATTAAAATTTTTTATTCCGATAACATATACATTGTGAAATGCTTAACATAGGTTAAATGAGTTATATAATTTTTCTTAGAATATTAGTGTGATTTGGCAATATAGGTCCAAATCGGTCAGGTTCAGGAGTATGGGTCGGTTATGGGTTGGGTTCCTGGTATGGATCATTAATATGGTCAAAACGGTTAGACTGGTCAATATGAGTCGGACATATTCGACCCTACCCAAACCCGACCTACCCACCCATTTGATACCTTTAATGAAGAGAGAGATCTATCTTGTTGTGCATAACTACGAGAAGATCACCAAAGCCCATCCCAAAAGGGGGGCCGTTACTTCTTACCGACACCGGCGTCTTCTCGCGGGCCTTTCCATCAATCAAGCCCATGCCAACCCGTCCGGCATTCGAGCCATAAATTAGACCGTCACGAGCCGACCCTCTCCGAATCGCTCGCTTCTACGATCAATTCTCGAGAACGAGACCTAATCCTCGTTTAAATTGAAATTATTCGTGTTAGTAAGCCTCGCAAATTAAATGTGCCAAACCCATTCAAAACCATTTTCTCTTTTGTTTTGTTTTGTGTTTTTTTTTTACAATTTCGTTGACACATTGTAATCCCACTGGATAATTCGACACTATTTACTCGCAAACACCCACAATATTTAGCCCCAAACAGCAACCCGATTATGTTCGACTGGCTTTCCCGTCAGAAAGCAAAGAAAAAGAGTAAAAAAGAAGAAAAGGTAAAGAAAAATAGGAAAAAAAAAAAAAGAGAGGATGAGCACGTGATAGTGCAATGAGAGAGCAGAAATCACCTCGCTCAGTCACTTGGAGAGCGAGGCGGGCGTCATCCCGTAACTACCGCGGCCCGCCGTGTCAGCAGACCTCGAAGTCCGCGCGCGCGACCGTAACGCTTGCCCGCCTCCTCCCCCTTGGCCGATGTGGTGGGTGCTGCTTGCTGCGCCTGCCGCTCCTCCTCCTTCTGGCCGCCGCAGCTCCATCACCTTTCCGGTGCGAGTTCGAGTGCTGAGTCAGCACGAACGTCGGCTCGGCCGCCGGCCTGTACTCCGGCACCAACACCGCCCCGACTTGTACCAGCACCCCGCCCGCCGTTGCACAGCGTCTTCGGCCCCAGCGGCCACCGGCCCTCCATTGCGGCGTTCTTCTCCGACGCGCAGTGCGCGGCAACCGCCTCAGCTCCTCCTTCCGCCTCCGCGGGCCCCGCCCGTCGGTGGCAGGGGAGCGGATCCGCTCGGAGCCCCGGGGAAGCCCCGGGCGGCCTCGAGCGCTTGCTCCGCGGCCTGCAGCCGGAGATAAACGCTCGTCTGGGAGGGCGGTCGGGGTCCCGGCGAAGGAGAGTCCTCCGGATGTCCCGCGAACGAGTCGTCGGCGAACCGGGAGAGCCCCTCCAGCTCCGCCGCGGTAGTCGCCTCTGCACGGAGGATACACCATAAGCGAATGCCCTGAACGACGCGACAAAAAGCAATCAGCCGAAATCGCAAACCGTCTCCAGAGTGAAGCCGCTCTCAGCAAAAACGCTCCAAAGCCGAAATCATCCAAACGTAAATCCAAAACGTGCATTTAATCTAGGCGAGATTCCGGCGAATTTGAACAAACTATGAACGCGATTTGTCTTTTCCCTGAGCGAACGAGGAAACAGTTTTCGTGCCGAAGTCGACCCTACTTCACCACCGATCGCGAACTTCAAAAGAAAAGAAAAAAAAAGCTCTCGGAAAAACCGAAAAACCACGATAGCAAAAGCTTACGGGGACGCAGAGCTCGTGAGCGAAGTCGGTGGAGAAGGAGGGAAGACGACGGAGGAAGGCGGGGAGGAGGAGGAGGTGGTGGAGGCGGATAAGGAGTCGGCGCAGAGGCGGTGGGCGAGGAGGGGGAGGGGAACGGTGGTCCTGCGGGGGAGGGAGGAGGTGGTCGGAGGGGAGGAGAAGAGGTCCGTCGTTTGGAGAGGTCGAGGAGGTCGTCCATGGGGAAGGCGTCGGGCGGTGCGGAGAGCCCGTGCAGGTCCATCATGAAGCTTCGCAGGCGAGAGCGATGGAGTGTAAGGAGAGATGGTACGGTGGAGGTGGGGGTGAGGGTTGAGGGGGATGGATATATTGAGGAAGGAGGTGGGGTGGGGACACGGAGAACGTGCGAAGAGGATATACCAACAATGTGACATGAGCCGGCTTTTTTTGCCCTTTCATTTCTCTGAAGAAGTCTGACCAAAAAAAAATTTCTGAAGAAGATATTACAGTTTCGATCCTCTGAATTTCGCTTTTTTTTGCGATTTCGTCCTTGAGGTAGGTTGCAATAAATGAATATATATACGGGCATGGGCGCTAAAGGAAAAGTGAAGAGGAGCCAAAATCAATCCAACGGAAGGCGAAACCTTTGCTTCAAATAAAAAAAAATTAAAATAATAAATGGTCCCCCAAACTTTCACAATAATATCGTTCCTAGATTTTAATTTATTACATGTGGTTTCCTAAAATTTTTAATATGATTACTTTCTTCTTTTTGTATAAAGTCCTCTGCAGGCGGCCTGATCAGCATTCGTGCCTTACGATATCAAAAATCTAGTAATTTGCCATGGGGGCAATATGTACGAAAAACGCTCGACTTTTTCTACGCGTGCTGTTGAAGAATTCCGCGTCGTTGGATTACCGTGCGTGTTGTGCTCATGCAGTCTTCACTTCACGTATTTTCAACTGGACGCTCAAAACGTTTATACTGTGACACGGACTCGTTCGGAAGCAGTTTCTAATTGCGGAGTCTCGACTTGGATGGTTCTACAGCCCGGTCCTCGAGAACCCATTTCTCGCGATACTACCAACCAGTAGATTAAGGACCGGATTCAATCGATTATCGAAACATTTTTCGAATGTTCCTCCGTTTGCGACGCTTTGTAATGGTCCATACGATGCATTGCAATGCAGAAGCCCCTTTCTACGAGGGATCATGGAAGTGCAAAAGAGAAAAACAAAAGGTGAAGGGTTGATTGCTTCAGGGGCGCCGGTGGAAACGGCGGTGGTCATGTGAAGATTACGTTGCTTGAGTTGACTATTGCAGGAGGGGCTGAGGGAATCGAGTCAAAGTGTGATGGAAGCCTGCATTTTCACGAGGAAATGCCACCTCTCTTCCCATTGCAGATTTGCAGGGCTCACCTCTTGAAGTTGATCGAAATTGCTGATGTGGCTAACGCCAATCGTCTTATATGTGATCGAACGCGATCGCTTGATGGGATCGATTAGAAATTATTAAATTCGCAAATCATTACAAAGACTGATTGGCCGTCATATGATATGCTTATGAACTTTTTGGATAATTTTCCTAATTTTTTTGACGTTTGGTAGTTTAGCTAGTCTACTAAGCAGCTAGGCAAGAATTTTTTGGATGATGTCAAAATTCGGCACGCGCGTTTCTACCATTAAAATAGTCAAAATAATTCTTAAATCAATACATCTCATCTTGTCATAAATTTTCCTTCTTTTCTTAATAATCATTTCATGTTTTTCTTACGTGTGTGCCTCTTTTAGTTTTTACTAATAGAAAGAATTCGAGTTTCAATATTATGTTAGTTAATCCATTTCTAGAAAGTGTTACCAAGCGCACCCTTAAATTCTGAAGTAGAAATCTGTTTAGTAAAAATATTTACTTATGAAAGAAATTTCTACCTCTAAAGTGAATTGTCACTTTTGAAGTTGTTTTTTTTCCATTTGAGAAGTTAAAAAAAATTTCTCCAAAACTCAAGAGGTAGTTCTTGTTGCACCCTCTTTTCATTACGCCATTACACTCTTTCGACCACACCCGTCTTCGCCTACCCCTAACCTTCTTCGCCGCCCATCGTTAACCATTGCCCGCCGCTCGTCGCCCACCGTTAACCACTGCACCACTACCCACTGCTGCCTTCCCCCACCCACCGACATCGACCACCACCGACTGCTGCACACCTCCGACCACCACCGGTCGCTGCCCGTCGCCAATCGCCACCCATCATCGCCTGTGACCATTGTTGACCATCGCTTACAGTCGGTCGTTGCCCGCGACTGCCGCCACTCACTAACCGCCCCCCATCGCCAACCACCGTCGACCTTCGCTAGCTGCTGCCCATTGCCACCTGCAATCATCGCCAACCTTCGACCTCCACCTCGCCTGCTATCTTCACCTTGCTCGCTACCGAGTCACCATCTACAGCCACTGAAGTAAAAAATAATAATAATTTTATTATTTTTAAAAAATTCAATCTTATTTTTAATAATAACAATTATTTTTTAAAAAGAAACTTAAAATTTATAAAATGAAGGAGAAATTTTGCTGCTTCCAAAAACAATTTTTCATAAAAGATTGTGTGTTAATAATATTTCAGGAATAGAAATTTTCAATCTTTACCAAACGAATATTTCTGGTGTAGAAATAGAAAAAATTCAACTTCTGTTTTTGAGTAAAAATAAAAAAAATTAATTTTTAATTAAAAGTTGATCTGTGAACCCCGCCTGTTTGGAAAAGCTATTAGCTGGCACAAGTTGTAGCGATGTAGAGAAAGCGACCGCAGGGGGATGATAAATGCAGAACAATGAACGAGCGCCCATTGTCAGGAAGCATGAGGCGGGCCGTGCGTCCTGCCCCGGCATGACCCGGGTCAGGGAAGATTGCAAAATCGTACCCGCTTTTGTACTTTTTTGTTCTTTTCGTCCCTGTTTTTCAATATCCTGCCCCCACCTCCTTTTTTTATTTTTATTTCGCCTTTCTTGGCCATTAATCGTGCTCATTTAATTTTATGAGTGAGGTTATCTTGTATAATTAGAGTTTAGTACATAAATGATATCGACCTACTTCTTAGATCTTCGTCTCTAATTAGAATAAAATTCAGTCTTGCCGGTCTTAATTATAATTTGACAAGACCCGCAAGTAGTTACTGCGTCCTGGGAAAACTCTCCACCTCACGTTTGCCCATCGCCGCCCCGAGCTCTCCCCTCCCATTAGGTCGCCACAGCCTCATATCGACCTGAAAATCGAGGTTTCAAGTTTTGGACTTGGGGCAATCTCAAACCAAAGCTGATGTTTGGTTGCCGATCTTAGATTAGTCTTGATTTGTGATTGCTTTGGCTAGATTGGCCGGCTCGAGCTCAACCCAAATACAAGAACCCTTGCGCCTTAGCTCATTATGATAACAAAATGGTTAGATAATCTGTTTATTATATTGATTGGGTTTGGAGGATTGAAGCCTGTGTTGCTTGCCCAAACTCACTTATCTCGCGAAATAGTCAAACCTTACTCGATAGATATGTCTACGATCATTGTCTAGGTCATTCATATGACCAGTAGGTCCCTCTCAAGCCACGTATTTGCTAAATTATCTAAATCACTAAACTCACCTTCATCTAATGACTTAGTCTCTTAGAATCGCTAGCAGCGGTTTTATATAATTTCACATGACATTAGATCAGAAAGTCTTGAATACGAATCATTCAAGGCCTTAATTGTGCATCCCCATTTGTATGTTCCTACCCTTCAATTTTTGCCAAAGTCCAGCCCAAGCGCATGAAGAGGGGGAATGCTAAAGTATCCGAAGAATGGTTGTTCGAAAATACCAATCCAATAACATAAATTTATAGTGGAAAGAGAGAGACCACATGTATATAAAGGACATATGAATCATGTTGTCAAGCAATAAGTGGTATTTCAACACCCTACCTCATATGCAAGTCGGATTTGGAGCGGCGCGTGGAATTTGATGAATGGGTGGACGCACATGCGAAATGATAGAAACCTGGCTCCTCTGCACGATTAGAAAATTCAATCCCAAAACTTAAAGCTAAACTTCATGGTCGAGCAATGTATGATATTTCAGCAATGATTAATTTTACATTTTGCCTGACAAGCCAAGCTTTTTCAAATAGTTATTGATGCGCCCTCTGTCACCAGTCTTTTGCCAGAGCCAAATGAAGTAGTTCCTTAAAAAAGACTATTTTTCACGAGTCCTTAAACAAATAGTGTATAGCCGACACAGCACATGACCTCTGTGGATAGGGAGCAGCGCCTCCCATTCACGGAGAGGGTCACTTCCCACAAGGAAAAAACAAAAGGACATTGACTAAAAGGCTCCGTTTATTTCACGAAAAATGACCCCCTAGGGAAAAACATTTTTCACGAAGTCATTTTCCAAGAAAATAACAATATTTTTCGGTATTTGGCTAATACTTAAAAATGAACTGGAAAACAATTTCTGTCGTTTGGCAAGCAATTGATTTTCCGGCGGCGGCGGCGGCCGGGGACCGATGGCTGGCGGCGGGCGGCCATGGACGGCGGTCGGCGATCGAGGACTGACAGCGGCGACCGGCGGAAAATGATTTCCTCTTTTCAAAAAGAGAAAATCGTTTCCCACACTTTTCAAAGAGTTTTTTTCATAAGAGGAAAATGTTTTCCAGGATTAGCCTATTTTCCGCCCCTCAAACACCGGAAAATCTGAAAAACATTTTCCAGGAAGTCAATTTTCGTGAAACAAACGGAGCCTAAGTTTCAGGCGGAGTTGGTCGAAAACATTGCAATTTCACGTGAAATTACCAATTTATTTATTTATTTAGTTATGACAATCAGGTGATGTCTCGATTCAGTTTTTGCGCATGAGTTTACATTCACGTCCTTGATTCGATTAAAGATCATCTATCGGGTAATTTTGCTCTTACCTATTTTTACGGAACAATTTCGATTGCACAGCGTTCGTAAGCTTTAACATGCCGCGATAACAATTCAAGGATTCAATTGAAATTTTCCCCGAATAGCAATTATCGTCCTTATAACATGAGTCTTGCATGCCAAATTTGACAAATCACTTGAAAATACAAATGAGATTGATGCCGTAATACCAATGACACAAATGATTTTTGAACTTTGGCCCAGTATGCAATGCGGTCCATAAACTTTATTTCAATTCGTAATATGGTCTCATGAACTTTTGATACATGTTCAATTTAATTTTTGAAATATACGAAAAATGTTCGATGTCGTCCTTGAACTTGAATGTTCGATGTCGTCCTTGAACTTGAATTAATGGAAGGAGAGTATTGAACATTTGTATATAATTCGGGGACTAGATTGAACATGTATCGAAAATTCATAGACTACGTTGAACAAATTAAAGTTTGGGGATCACATTGGACATTGAGGTAACGTTCATTTTCTCTTTCTTCTTTAATATAAAGAAATAAAATATGGGTATGTTTACTGCGCAGAACTTGCCGACAGGTTGAAAATTGGAGTGGAGAGGCGAGAAATGGTGCAGAGAATGCTGAAAGATTTGAGAAGATCGATGGAGGTTTTCCCTTGGAGGCATTGGTTGGAGTGGAGACCTTGAATCACGTGACTCCTTGACAGAAGAAACTTTGGCGATCCCAAAGAGAGCACGTGCGCTGCCATGTGACCCCCGCGAGCCGGATTGCATTAGACGCTAATCAGAGCGCAGGCACGCGGGGATGAAGTATAATCCGCGGCAACCATGCATCTTGTTAATAATTTTCAAGGTTCCTTTTATTTTTATTTTTATTTTTTTTAATTAGGCTTAGTTAGATTCGCAAAAACTAAATTATTCAAAAAATATATCGAAACGAAATTTTTTTTCATGGTTGCAATATATATACATAAATTGTTGTTATTAATGAAAAAGTTTTGCATTGACTAATTATTTCAAGCGAAATAAGCGATCCATTTTAGAAAATATTTTCAAAACTGTTCATTTCTTGCGAAACAAACGGTGCCTCAATATCATAATATTTGTTCTTTTTTTCCTCCATTGCTTTTGTAATTAGACTAATTGACCCGAATTGCCCAGTACCCTGTGCTTCGTGCCGGAAAAAATGGCGAGATATCGAATTCAATTCCCGCTCGATGCGACCACTTGGGGATCGAGCAGCGATTCCTTGCTAATCCTCTAGTCCCACTATTGACAGCCTGCCTTGATTGGATCGGACAAGCATAGTTAGTTCGGTGCACGAAAGCCGACTCAAGATAACACCTCTTTCTGATTACATACAATGAGGACAAATAAAAAAAAAGCTACAGATAAAAAAAAATTCATTTGACTTAGGATTAATGTAACCTATCCGCTCTTTATCTACTTAAATGAATGCTATGGCTTGCTAGCTCCTTTTACCACACTTCTTTCAATATATCGCCAAATCTCAACCGCTAATAAGAATCTCACGCTCATAAACCCACGATCCATACATATTGAGGCACAAAAGGAATCACCACGCTAGCTTGAAAATTCAAGTCCGTTGTCTTTTTATCCTTACTATCCCATATTCATCTTTATATAATCTCTCCCGATCCAAGCATCGATCTCTCATGTGTCGAATCATCATGTATCATCATTGATCGAGTTTAATGTAGCGGAGGTAAGAGACAGTATATCGAGTCTCTCACGATCTCCAATTTTCTTATTTGTCTATACGTCGAGGATTAGTCTATTGCCAAGTCGAGTCGAGCTCAACGGCACTCCTAATTAAAAGCCGATCGGCAACTCTATATGTGTATTCTTTTTGCAAGCATGTGCTAGGACCGCCACTCTTCCCTAAATCAAAAGGTGACCAGTTTGAGGAAACCCTGAAAAAAAAAAAAAGAGAGGACCTGGACGTACTCTTTATGGAGGCACAAAGGTCGACCAAATTATTAATTTTTCCTCGTTTTTTTTTTTTTTTGAGTTCTTCCTCGAAATTGAATTGACAGAAATTAAGTGAAAAGGTTGGGAACAAGACGCACGCGCGAGGCATTTAATGGGCCGTGTCGGTGAGAGTGGGCCGTTGGCCCATGATCACAAGGGGGAAGACAAGTACAATTAATGAGACATCACAAGCCGCACATGGCTCGCCTCTCCCCAGGCGGACAACTCCGTCAGGCAAAAGCCCCCGGACATCGCATCTTGCTCACAATGGCAATTTCACGCCCGGGCTTCTAGAACCGGACCGGACCGATCAATTTGAAAAAGGGTACCTGGCGATTTCTCGATACGGGATACCGCATTAAGTGCATCTCATGTACGATCATGAGGATGATGTATTGTACGCACTAAACTTTCAAAGAATCAAACGATCTGTTAGGATGATTTATATTTGATAAATAGAATTGCTGGACTGATAAATCGAAAAGTTCAATCGGCCGAAGAACGACTCCTCATGGCGTGATTGATTGTGGGTGGGGATATATAAGGAAACACCATAAATGGGTGGACACATGAATGTGAAGAATCGAAAGAGCTTGTAATTTTGATGCTGTATTAAGTTGAGTTTGCCACGGGAACGTGATCGGACCGTCCCTTGTTGCAGCGAGAAAGTATCTTTCGCATTGAAGAGACCACGTTCGGAGAAGTTTTTAGGTGCTCGTGGAGGTCCACCGCATCCATCAGCCCAATCGATCACGAGGCGATTTTGGTCTTGTGAGTGCCTAGAATTTCTTCCTTTCTTCTTGTAAATGTGACATCATCGACCGTCAAAGAGTCCCGTTCTTGTCATGGCGATCGATATAGCAACACTACGCCGAGACTAATCGCACGCTGTGTTGAGACTAATCAAAGAAAATTAGGGGGTCAATGCAATAATCAAAGAGGCCCCCGTGAGAGACCGTACGATGATCGGCAGAGGCAATTGCCCGTGCGTACCTTAGCATCATCACATACCTTAGCAATTGCAGCTACTTGCTTTTGTTTGGTTGATTGATGGAATTTTCAAAAAATATAAGTAAATAGCTATTTTGGAAATTACGAAGAAAAAAAAATAGATTGATGGAATTAAATTTTAACGTTAATCTTTTTGCTCATACTTTTTGACATTAAACAATGCTAGCAAAAATCATGAAAACGAAAGAGGAGAAAAAGGGAAATTTAGGATCTGGACCAAAGCGACTTATTTTAGTCTTTACTTAACGTTAGAGCTGCGTAGAAAAAAGAAAATAATAAAACAGCGACATCGGCAGTTTTCATTGTTAAGTTGGGCTAAGTTAATAAAAAAGGTATTAATTGTATTAATCTGACAAGTTTATAACCTGATTGCACATTTTCTCGATTGCACTTTAGCAGCGAGTTTTAGAATTTCTCATGCCCTTGTTCTAGATTTAAAAGACGCCAATGGGTAAGCTTGAACCCAACAACTTTTTATAAGGAGAAAAGTCAGAGTCCTACCTAAACTTTTGACTTTTTTCAAATTTACATAACTTGGACTTTATTTATTTTTAAAATCCGAAACGCTTGAAACCATTTGGAATTTCAAAATTGACACGTATAGATGCTTATAATTTTGTTCTTCAAATTTTCCAAGCTTTATATGGTATAATGTTCAAGATTTTTATTTTGAAGAGGAAGACAGAAATAGATATTAGAAGTGCTAGAAAATAGGGGCATAACAGTCTGATTGGTTCTTCATGAAACCCGAACCGAACCATATCAAATTGTTATTGTGAATGCCTAAACTGAATCGAACTGAATCTAAACCCGAACCGAACAGCTGCCGAACCGAATTTCGGTTCTTAAATGTTTTTTTTTTTTGGTTCATATACTATAGGAGTAATTCTCCCTCTCTCCGATCAATCCACGCCGCCTGATTTGATGATCTCGGGAATGTCACTAAAAGCATTTGCACTTCCTAAAGATTTCAACGTGCACCATGTCCCATAGTGCCCTTGCTGATGGTCCTCGGCCTTTACGTTTAACCTATCTCATGCAGTATTGCCCAAAACTTTCTGTGAAATGTAATATGAATAATTAAGAATAACAAATAGAAGAGAAATTATAAGACATAAAAGATATTAACAAAAAGAACAGGACAACCCCGAACCGGAAAAAAAAGGAAGGATATCTTTTTTTTATTATCCAACCGAATAACACGAGCCGAAATGAAAAGAAGGTTCCGAACCGAAGTGAGAATGCAAGAAATTTTTGTAACCAAACTCTTCAAGCCCGTGCGAAAGGACATCCCGCCCAAACCTCGTAACCAAACTCTTCGATCTTTATCGACCAAAATCAAATTTATTTTTTTTCACCATAAAATGAAATATTCTTGAACCCGTTTTTTTTACCATTTTCGCTTTTTTTGGGGGGGGATTTTGTTTCGATGACACGTCATTATGCCGAAATTATTAATTCGACTCAAAATAGAGACCAAAAATATTCAATTAGCAAGGTAAAGCCAAATAAGCCGATAAAAAAGAGAGAGAAGGAAATAATAGGAAAGAAAAATACAACATAAAAAAGGTCGCCATGCCGACCTCCAAGTCACGCGGGGGACGGTAGGCTTGCCTCCTCCTCCCTACTCCTCCTTGGCGGAGGTTCTGCCGCCGCCGCCCCTCCTTCTGCCGACGCAGCTCCATCACCTTCTGGTGAGAGTTCGAGTGCTGAGTCGGCACGAACGTCGAGCTCGCCGGCGTTCGGGCTCACCACCGGCCTGTACTCCGGCACCAGCCGCCGTGAGTTGTACCGCACCCCGCACGCGTTGCCCAACGTCTTCTGCCCCAGTGGCCCCTCCCTCCACTGCGGAGTCTTCTCCGACGCGCAGTGCACGCACTGCCGCCTCGCTACTCCCCTGCCTCCTTTGGCCTCCGCAAGCCTGCTCCCTCACTTGGAGCCGCTGTGGAAGTCCCGGGCAGCCTTGAGCGCTTGTTCCTTGGCTTGCTGCCAGAAAGCACAGCCTTCCTGTGCGAGTTCGAGTGCTGTGTCGGCATGAACATCGGGCTTGCCGCTGGCATGTACTCCGGCACCAGCCGCCCTGACTTGTACGCACCCCGCACGCGTTGCACAGCATCTTCGGCCCCCAATGGCCCTTCCCTCCACTGTGGCGTCTTCTCCGACGCGCAGTGCACGCACCGCCGCCTCGCTCCTCCACCGCCTCCTTTGGCCTCCGCGGGCTCCGCTCCCCCGATCTTTGGCGAGTGGATGCGGCTCGGAGTTGCCCGGGAAGTCCTGGCAGCCTCGAGTGCTTGTTCCGCGACCTGCTGCCAGAGAGCACAGACTTCCTGTGAGAGTTCGAGTGCTGAGTCTGCAAGAACGTTGGGCTCGCCGCCGGCCTATACTCCGGCACCAGCCGCCCCGACCTGTACCGCACCCCGCACGCATTGCACAACGTCTTTTGGCCCCAGCGGCCCCACCCTCCACTGCGGCGTCTTCTCTGATGCGCAGTGCGCACACCGCTGCCTCGCTCCTCCCCCGCCTCCTTTGGCCTCTGCAGGCCCCGTCCCTCGTTCGGAGCCGCCGGGGAAGTCCCGGTCAGCCTCGAGCGCTTGCTCAGTCGCCTGCTGCCGGAGAACACAGCTTCTGGGAGGGCAGAGAGGGTACCTGTGTGGGAGCTTGCCGGAATGTCGGCAAAAGACTCCTCAGGGAACCGCGGGAGCTGCTCTATCTCCATCACGTCGTCAATCTGCACAGATGAAAAGCACCATAAACGATTACTCTGAATCGCAGCACATAACAGTAAGTAAAAGCAACCAGTCGAAATCGTAAAAATCGCCTCCAAAAATGAAGCAGCTCTCAGAAAGATGGTCAAAAAATAAAGCTTGGAGAAACACCAAATCTTTTATATTACTATCTTGTGCAATTCAATTGACAATGGCAATCATCACCTGGGTCACATAAGAAGAGCTTTGAGCAAGAAACACAACGAACTCTTGCTTCATTCTCTCAAAATTTCAGTTTAGCTTGATCCATCATTTGTCCCTCTCGTCGCAAATCTTCCAGCAGCTTTTCCCTTTTCCTCTTCAAGTCCTCCATCTGGTTTCCATTTCGTGGAATTTGTGGGAAGACTGGATGCACCCAATGTTACCGGAAATCTCACATCCATCCACCCTTAAGTTTGATGGCAGGGACAAATGCAGCAGAAGAAGATTGGAGTCATTGTTAGCCAGGCCAGGAAAACAGAGTCTACAACCGACTAAAAATGAATATCACAAGAAAGTACATAGACCTTCCAAATCTGACTATTTATGCTTGCAAGTATTTAATTACAGCCAGACCTAATAGCATATTCAGCTTGATTCTTCTGATAATCATGTTGAAGAATCAAGCAAGAACGCAGCATCTATATCGATGAGAACATAAATGATTACAGATGAGCTGATGTAACCAAAGAAGCCAACATCAAGACCAGAAGGACCGTGAATGGTCACTTTTTGCAGTATATGTATTTTTAATAGACATCCCAATGTGCAGGAATTGTTCATACATACAAAATGCAACAAGATTTGTGAGGGATGCACATTGTCATCGATAATAGCCAAAGTCGTCTTACTGGTTGCCGAGGGAATATATGCCAGGACCTCTAATGATTCCGCCATCCAAAGAGATGGCTCCGGCACTAATAAAAGGAACAGCACGTAGCATATCTATCCTCGTGCTATATACTTGAGTCCGAGAGAAAAGATGGTAAAATAGAGTTTCCCTGAGACCATAAACATTAGCTGTTACACAAAATGTATGGGTGGTATCCATGTTGACCATATTGACTGCAAAGCCGAGGAAACCAGGCGGACATTCCCATTCGGTAATCTGGGCTTTATGAGTTCAAGCCTTCTCTGTAGATCATCAGCTACAAAATCACCAACGTATGGTCTGACCAAATTAAACGAAGTAAATTAGATATTCCAAAAGGTTTAAACTCCACACCATCCATCAAGACAGATGAGAACGACACCTTATGTCTTCTAAGCAGATAGCGAGGAATCTCCCATCTAACATCCTCCCGATGGAAGAACCCAGCCCATGAAGACCAGCACTTTTATCTATACTGCCGTCTTTTTCATATGATTCTAGAGCCTTAATGCCTTCTCGAGTCTTGCAAACAATGGTAAGCATGGTCTCCACTCCTAAATACTCGGAGAGAAGCCTAAACCCCAGTCAAGGAGAGATGAATCGAGATTAGAGCAAGATCATGAACTAAAACAAAGACAAAGTTCAATCCAGGAAATGCACCAGCGAGTCGGATATTATTAGAAATTGTAAGTTTGAACTGCACCACTTGCTTCAACCGAAAAAGTACAAAACTACACAATTGCAGCCATATCTCATGAGCATTCACAAGACACAACTCACTGCTTCTCTTTCAACACATCAACAAGTGCTGTGACTTCTAACCAAAAAATTCCAGATGATTCAATTACTTCCAACAAAAGGCATTTATATCAGTTCTAATTTCTAGCCACTGAGGACAAAGTATACAAACCTGCTAAGATTTTCATCATCTACTTTGCCTAAAGTAGCAACTATGCCAAGGACATCCTTGGATAAATCAAGAATGGGAGCCTGAGTGCCATGATGAGCTTTATGCTGGCACAAAATTGCGGCGGCAGATTTATCATGCTTCAATATTTGTTCAGTTGTTTCCTCCTCACCTCCACTGAAAAAGCTATTATCTTCAGCACTAGGTGGGGCAGAAGAATGACACTTCCAAGAAGTACTGAGAAATGACAAGTCAGCACTAAACGTGTTAGAAGATGCCTTAATAATCAAAGAATTGGGCACTGCACTTCGCTTTTCCTTTAAGAAAATCTATGACCTCACTCCAGTTCATGATGTGCATACTATGCTAACTGGCACGGATATATGAGGCTGTCTTCAAGGTTTGGCCTTCGGATCTATTTTCACTAGTGTTCTGTATGATAAGTGACCTTATTGCAAGGAAAGAAGCCCAGATTTCAACCTCCGTTTAAAAAGGTCTCCAAGGTGTAATAGCCATTCACGCCGCAAGCATCAGATTTCAGGTGACATACCTTCCTTATCAAGAATAGAGTCATCTAACATGTTTTTCTGAGCCTTTAGAGATCTTATGTTGTCCTCGTGCTGTTTGATTTTTAGACCAAGAGACTGTAGATCATCTTGAAGGCTCTGCAGAAACACAGGTGATCAGTTGGATTGAACTGTTCAATCTAAAATAAGTTCTCATCCCTGTATTGATATGCACTATAGTCAATATGGGTAAAAATCATGATGCCTAATAGCCTAAAATGTAGATGAATGTTTGACTTGTATGACTCTCCAAGAAACTCCAGAGTCATTTCAATTACAAACCTTAGAACTGTCAATTAATGTATCTGCCTGAATAACATCTCCACTTAACATTTCATTGTTTGCATCAGCAGATCCTTCATTCTGATCAATAACCACAGATACCAATGAGTCTTGGCCAGCTAATGCTTTTGTGTTGACGGAAAGCTGCAAAGTGGTGGACATCATCAACTAATCCCCCTGCATAGGCAAACAAACAAGATGAAGAATGCAGGTCATGAGATATGGACTAAACTTGAGCGGTAAGTATCAAAATGAGTATATAACCATCACTCGTACAACAAGAAATTCCGGAAGACGGCGTAGGATTCGAGTAAAAACATTTGAACTCTTCTTACTTCAGACTGTCAATGGTCCAGTAACGAGTAACAAAATACGTGCTTGAACAGAAAGCTTCTCGTGTAACTAGAGAAGCCAAAGAACAAAACTTTTGATACCTTAAGTCATCACATTATCTGCACATTTCTTTCCCATAAGTTCAGCATAAAGTCATAATTGCAACAAACTTTGTTGCATCAGAACCGAAAGTTCGATAAAAAGTGTGGAGCTTATAGGAGTTTGCATATATAGCTCGTGCTCAAAGTAGAGGTACGAAATTCACCCGTATTCAATTAAATTGGCAACAAAAAATCTAGGCAACAAATTAAATGGGCAATGTTCAAACTTTAAAATGATCTTCCTAATCAATGAATCTAACTGGCTAAGGGATGTCATCTGTTTTATACCCACATTCAAACCAATTGGTTAAAAACGCATTAATTATCCCCATCAAGCTCCTTTTTTTTTTTTTGTCAGGATTAGATATACTTCAGCAACTGCACGTCTCTCCGAAATTCACCCGAAACACCATACAAACTCGAAAGCTTTGAAATTTCACAAGCAATGTACCACAATTCTCCCATGTAATCAACCAAATTGTCTATTTCGGACACACATTACCGATCACGACTCCAATTTCCGACAAATGACAGGGAAATCGAATATATACGAAATCACCCACGTCCAGCTCCACCAAGATCGCATCAGCATCAAACCCACTTTAAATTCTGATGCTTTCCTTTCGTTTCTTTCTTGTTGCCCTTCCTTCGTCAAAGATCCATACGACGAGTGTAGAGATAATCACGGATAAGAGCATGCGACAAAAGCAAGCACACACAAAGCGCGAGGACATTTGAGGAGAAGAGGACAGAGATTGGAGAATGGATGGACGGGCCTGAGAAGGAGATTCGGCGGACATTGGACGGGCTTGAGAAGCAGATCTTTCGCTCGTCTTCTTCAGTGGCTTCCTGTCGTGTGATGGACCTTTGCTAGTGCAGCGACAAAGACACTACTGCTCTTTGGGATTGGAAGGTCACTTCGTCGGCCTGGATGAGACTGACTGACAGTGTGGTGGAGATGATGATTGCTGGTTTCTTCTTCTTTTTTACCTTTTCTTCTTTGGGGGTAATATCAACTGGATTTTATTTTTTGGTCTGATATCAACTGGATTCACTGAGCAAATGCAGAGCGTCGGGTGGGGTTTTTCTAGGGTGTAGGGTGTACCCCTTTTTTTTGGGTGGGATTGGGTATTGTCTTTCATGAAGGGTTTCATGAATTTTTAGGGCACGCATGACAACGTTTCTATTTTTCTATTTCTATTCCAAACCTATTTCAGAAATAGGTTTGGAACAGAAACTCGTTTGGCAACGCAAATTTGTTTTTCTATTTCTGGAACAAAAATTTGTTCCAGAAATAGATTTTGGCCCAAAACCAGAAACAAAAATTTTTGTTTCTGGCAGATTGGGCTAAAATTTTTGACAACATTTTAATTTTTTGATTCTATTGTTTGAAAAAAAAACAAGAATGAGAAATATATTTGATAATGTAAACAATTCTGATTTTGTCCTCGAAAATATTTTTGTAGCAAAAATAAGAATAAAAAAGCTATTTTTAAAAAAATAACTTTTGGGGATTAAAAAAAAATCTCAATTCTTTTAAAAGGATTAAATCTTTAGGGTTGTGTTTTGTGTTTCATGAAGGGGTTTCATGAATTCTTAGGATATGTTTAGCAACATTTTAATTTTCTGATTTTGTTCTCCGAAACAAAAAAAGGATCAGAGATATACATGATAATATAAATGATTCTAATTCTAATTCTATTCCCGAGAATATTTTTGGAGCAAAAACAAGAAAAAAATTTAATTCTGAAAAAGAATCACTTTTGAAAATCACAAAAAAGAACAAAGTCTCGATTCTTTTAAAAAAATTAAATCCACAAGGGCTTCCACGTCGACTTGTGAACTTTAAAAAAAATTAGATTTGAAAATTTACTAACAACTAATTTTTTAAAAAATTAAATTTAAAAATGATCTTTAAAATTTAACAAAAAAAGTTTGATTTTTTAAAAAGGGGGCTACAAAATTTAAAAAGAAAAAAATATTAAAAGATATAAAAATGGGGGAAATTTAAAAAATTAAAAAATTTAAAAAAGTTAAAATTTTAAAAATATATTTTTTAAAGTTTAAAAAAATGAAAATTTTTAAGAAATGATTTCTCGCTACTTGGTCGTTCTAATCTAGGGTGCACAAATTTTGCATAGTTATTGAACACATTTCAATTTCGAGAACATAAATTTTGTACAGTTATCAAATGCGTTTTAATTCTCTAAAAATCATCTAAGGAATAGAATAAAAAAATATGATTATAATAAGAATTACTTTTTCAGATCAGAATTATTGTCAAATAGACCCTTAGGGTTTACTTTTTTTTTTGCCAAATATATTTTGACGGTTTACCTTTCTTTCTTTTTTTCTGCAGAATATTTGAGGGTTTACTTGTTGACATTTGATTTTCGGCCAATTTTATTTTTAGAAATTTTTTAGAAAATCCATAAAAATTCATAAAATTAAAAAATCAACTTTGGAGACCTCGACCCAGTCTAAGGAACCAATTTTGAGCAAAAAATGATTTTCCATATTTTCAGTATTTTTCTGCATTTTATTTTCAAAAATTCATAAAAATTAATAAAAAATGAAAAATTACAAAATCAACTTTGGGGACCTTGGCCCGGCCTAGGGAACCAATTTTGAACAGAAAATAATTTTTCATATTTTCAGTACTTTTCTACATTTTATTTTTAAAAATTCATAAAAAAATCAATAAAAATTGAAAAATTGAAAAATCAACTTTGGAAGCCTTGGCCAAGCCTAGGGAACCAATTTTGAACAAAAAATAATTTTCCTTATTTTTCGCATTTTAATATTTTCAGAAATTAGAAAAAGTACTAGAAAATTAATAAAAAAAAATAGCATTAGAGGCCAAAAAAATCCAAAAAAATAGTAAATATTTTTATTTTTATTTTATCTTCATTTTGGCTGAATAAATTTTGAAAAATTCAATCTGGAATTTAGGGTTTCTTTGTTAATTTCATTTTTTAGATTATTTTAAAAAATTCTAGAAATTTCATTTTAGCTCTATAATTTTCCATTTTTGCATTTTTGGAGTCGTGTCATCCCCCTCTATTTTTAAAAATTAAAATCCTATCCAAAAGGCCATCAAATTGTCCAATTTCGCTAAAATTAACCAGAACGCAATTTTCGATTTTTCAATTTAGTTCCTAAAAACACTTAAAATGCAATTAAAAATTTTCTAGAGACTAAATCGAAAATCGAGCACGTCACCCCCTAGATTTTGACCTTTTTGAATCCATTAGTGGTGTCAATTTTTGCAAAAAAGGCCATCTAGAGCTTGGATTTTACAAAATGGGTCCTCGGGTCAAACCCAAAAATTGGGATTTTCTTGCACATATTCACATATTTTCGAGGAGAAATTCATTTTCAAATAGATTTCATCCTCCTCGGTCCAATTTTGGTGTTGATTTTGAGAAATGTTGGCTAATTGGGGGTTAATTTCGAGTTTTTGATCGAATCGGGTCAACTAGGTCGAGTTGACCCGACTCGGTCAACCTGTTTGACCCGGCAGACTCAGAACCAGCTCTGGTTCTATTTCTCTAGCGCGAAATTCTCGTGAGAGAGAGATCCTGAGAGATTGTAGTTGGTTTTAAGGGTGATAGAGGCGAGACGATCTCGGGATTTTTAGGGGATTACGGTACCCAAGTCAAGTTAAAATGGAGACTGGAGTGAGAGAGAAAAAGGGAGGAAGCTCAGGGGGGTTGGCCGGAGAAGTTTGGGCCGAGGATCTTCAGGAGCTTCACCAAGGGCCCTTGTGCCAAAATCAAGCTACAAGACCACTCGGTCGAGCTTAATGAAGTCACCGCGAGCATCTTGAACCCTGTCACTCGTCATTCCATCGTCGGACGAGGTAATTGCCATTCTCAAGCTCGTTTCTGTGCATCCATGGCGAATCACCCATTTCCTCTTTATTCTTCAATTATTCTTGTGCGTTTTGTTCCTTGCATACCACTGACTTCTCCCACCTACCTCTTTGCCCCTGGTTGCGCATGAATTCGCCGAGCCAAACCTCCAAACCTCGCGACTACGTCGCACCTTCGTCAGAAAAATTTGGCAACCTAAAGCCTAATCCAAACCCAAGGTAAGTCTTCTGAGCTCACACTTGTGATGTATGTGGTTGAAATTGGATGGTTATGGTCTAAACCGCGTGATTGAACCGCCATGGTTACCCTCTGTGAATGCCTTGATTATTAAGTTTCAGCCGATAGATCGAATCGAGTCTCAAGTATGTTAGCCTGGAGTCGATGGGGAGTCGATTAGAGTGGGAAATAGTCTGATCGGTGTAGGTCTTGCCGTTGGATCGTCGTCAACGAGCCTCGGTCGTTCATCCAGGGTCAGCCTGAGGAAGAAGACGAAGCCTAGTCAGCAGGTTGACCCGGTCAACATCCGACGCGGTGCTGACTTGGCGAGTCACGTCAGACGCCACATCAGCTTGTTGACCCGGTCAAAAGTTGATATGGGCGCCGCGTCAACTCGTCGTTTAGAATAGATTATATAGAATAATAGGTTTGATCGTATGGTTGAGGTTAATCCACGTGTCAGAATCTTAAATTTTCTGAAAATAAAAACTCTAATTTGATTTTCTTAATTATTTTAGAAGTAATAAACCGGATGGTCAGGATCTGGTCAAAAGGTGGATCCAACAGTGAGTTTTAGCCGGTTAATCTAAAGGCTGTCGATGAGCCAGGTGGCGAATTCTTGGCCATAGGATTAGAATAGGCGGGAATTTAGAAAATAGAACTAATAATTGAATAAAAAATTTTGAAAATCCAAAAAATACTAGAGCGGCGTCGTTTTCCTCAAGGCTTTAAGCCAAGCTTAGAGTAATGGGCTGGGCCAAGCTGGCCCGGTTCGTATAACAAACCAAAAATAAATAATAATAATAATAAAAAAATTCAGGAAATTATTTTAAAAAATTGGAAAATTAGATAATCAATAAAAAACAAAGCTACGTCGTTTTGGTCTAGGGTTTTAGCTTAGGTTCGGGTCACGGGCCAGGTCAACCCGAACCGGTCTGGAAATTAAAAAAAAAAAAGTGAAAAGTAGAGTAAATAAAAAAATAATAAGAAAAAAAGAGTCATAAAAAATTTCAGAAATTTTTTAAAAAAATTAGGAAAATTCAGAAATTGTAGGAAAATATAGAAAAATAGAAAGAATAAAAATAAAAATACAAAAATCAGGAAAATTCACGAAAAATTCGGGAAAATCCATCAAAAGTTTCCTTTTTCTAGAAAATACAAAAAGTGAGGAAAATTATGAAAAAGACAATAAATTCGGAAAATGTCCCAAAAATAGGAAAATTTGTAGAAAGTCTTAGAAAACCCTAAAAAAATCCAATAAAATAAATAAATAAAATAAGATAAATAATTAAAAATTCAAAAAAAAATCATAAAAACCATAAAAAAAAAAAAATTTGGAAAAATTTGGGAAAATTCTCAAAAAATTGTGAAAATTAAGGAAAAACCATACCCAATTGGTTTGACCTATTTTCACATTTTTGACCTCTCGAGCCTTGAGAAGTTACCATTTTGCCCTTCTGGCCAACTTGACCCAAATTTTTCCAAATCACCCCAGAACTTAGTTGGCATTCTTCCCACGTCCTTGAGACTCCCTTAGGCTTGTTTTGACTTGACCTGATGTGATCTCTCTTTGAATTGATTCCTTGATTGCGCATTTATCTCAATGATTTGTGATAGATAGGACATGTATTCCTATTTGCATGAACCTATTCGACTTTTAGGACGTACCTTACCCAAAGAATACCTACATGAACCTCCTAGATTAAGAAATAACTCAACTTAGGTACCGAAAGGGCGTCAGTAGCAATATTGGCATAACTAAGTCCCCGGACCCAAATCTCTAGTTTTCGCAGAATCGAGCGATCACTCCCAATCGCTCGATAGGGTTTCCTATCATACCCTCCAAAAATGATCGATGGCGACTCCTATTACATGTACACCGATGCACATGTCACCGACCACACTAAAGTCGATCCCCATTTTAAATTTTCCTGACGCGATTTGGTATGGGCCGAGGAGAGCTCTAATTGAGCCCAAACACCAAAATGGGCCTAGCAATCCATTAGCTCCCTCAGAATCCGGAAATCTCGGGAGGGTCGCGACATTACTTGAAGTTCTCAATTTAGGGGATCATTGATTCACTTAGGTCGGTTCATGAAAAGTTTTCTTCCTATTAGCTTTGCTGAGGCGGATGTGCATTTGGTTAGATTTTAAAAATGACCTTTGGGAAAATGCAAATGCATTTAGCGTGCATTTGGAATTGGCTTTGTCAAGCCACTTTGGGCATCCAAAGCCCCTTGGGCTAAAATTTGGTGTTTGGTAAATTTTTTTAGAAACCCCATTGAGCCAAAGTTGGCCTTTTGAAAGCTAAAAGCCCAAGGCTGCTTCCTAGGTGCCTTGGCATTTCAGTACTCTCGGTAAGTAACAGTATCGGGTAAGTAAAAAAAAATTCTTCTGAAACTACCATCATCTATTTTCTGATTTTCCAATTTTGGCCTTGTCTGTCACTATTCATCATTTTCTTCACTTACACCTAGGCCAGCTGGCTATGAGGGAATGACGATCGGCCGCGAGGGGATGGCGGAGGACGCGCAACCCAGTGACTGCTCGACCGACCGCCGTGAGGAGCCACGTGAGGGCCACCTATTGTGGGACCCGTGCGAAATCCAAGTGAGCGCGTGGCCCCTTGCGGTGGTTGTCGCGTGACAATGTTTCGCATGACTGCCACGGGGGGCCACGCGACCCACACGAGGGCCACCTGTTGGTCGTCGGGATACTTGAGTTGTGATGTCAAATTTAGGTCACCGGCAAACCTCGCATGGGTTCACAACCCTCGTCAAAGGCTATCCGAGGTTGTTTGGCCTCAAACGATGGTTGTGCGGCCTGAGATCTAAGTCGTTGGCAGCCCTTGCATGGGTTTGCAACCGTCGCTGGGGTTGCTGGACCCCAAGCAGCCCTCGTCGGTGGTCGCTGGGGGCTGCTTGAGGTCATTCGATCTCAGATGGTGGTTGCCGGCACCAAATTTGGGTTGCTGGTGGCCGCCTGTCTGTCCTTGGATCCAGTGAAGTGTTTCAACATTTTTTTTAATAAAAAAATGAAAAGTACCTTGCAAGTATAATTTTTCCAAACGCTATTTTACTCAAAGTTACTTTTCAATGGACTTTTAAGTTACAACTTACCAAACACAATTTGCATTTTAGAAAATTCCTTCAACTCAAAATCGTTTGCATTTTTTCAGAGACTTTCCATCAAAGTGTTTCCAGATGCAGCCTTAACCTACGTGGCTTTGGAGAAATGCAAACAGCAATTGGTAAAAAAAAATCGAAAAGCAACTTTGAGCTAAGTAGTATTTGATATAAAAAGAAATTGCAAAGAGGCTTTGCTGCATTATTTCTTTTTGAATTAAAAAAATCAATCCCTAGAGGCCACTTGGGGTCAGTGACCCCCGATGAGAACTATTGCATCGCACAATCCCCAACAATGGTCGCTTAGGTCGTGCAAAGCTTGGCTACGAGGCTTGAGATTGGTGAGGTTGAGCGACCTCGCTAACCGTCGCCAGGGTATTCGTGTGACCTCGTCGACTCTCATCGGCCACATCATGCAAAGAAGATGAACAATGACATTGAGGGGAAAAATTGACATTTGGAAGAATTGGCGAGTAGTTATGAAGAAAAAAATATTTTAACCCTAGGCTAGATTTAGTCAAATGCTGAAAGATCAATGCTGGTTTTTATTAGCACTAAGCTTTCAGCCTTTCCAAAGTTGGCACTTAGCCAATGCCCCTTGGAAAAAGCTTGCCAAACATCTCAGCATTTCTCCAAGGGGCTTTGGAGCCCGAATTCCTTGCGAAGTTGAACCAAGCTCACCATGACATGAAAATGCCATGTTAGATGCTAAAGGGAATTTTTCGACGAATTTAGGATGAAAGTGAAAGTCAGGACAAAAAAATTGAAGCAAAAAATTAGACATGTAGTTGGAATTATTTTTTTTAATCGAACGTGCCTTGGTTTAATTGGGTTCCAAGGGCGAACCATTTTCATGAAATCTCAATTTTTCTGCTTTTTCATAAAAATAGAAAGTTTTAGTCTAGAGTATTTGAGTCTCAAAAAACAAAAAAGAATGCAACACGAGCTCTGTTTGTTTCGCAAAAAATGAATGATTTTGAATGAAAAATGCTTTCATTACTGCCAATAATTTATGTTTAAATATTTTCATAGACAATGAAAATATATTTCCTTCATTTTTTTTATAAGAGATGTAACCGATCATATTTCAAAAAATATTTTCAAATAATTCATTTTCTATAAAACATACAAACCCGGGGAAACTAAATGGCCAATGTGTGATGTAATTCGTGAGAGAAAATTTATTGAAAATTTGAATTGAATATCTGGATAACTTGTAGAGCTAAACTTTTAAGGTCAGTATGAATAATAATCTTTAAAGAGTTCACGGGTTCTTAAATGGTAAGTACCTAAATTAATTTAATTTGATAGGATTTTAAATAAATTGAGAATTCAGGGGCGAAAGGATCAAGATTTATTTTTATAGATAAATTATGAATTATTACCCCACGCATATTATTTTTTTTTTTGTGAAATACACACCTCACCAGTCACCCGAATTTGGAGTACCTTATTTTTTAATTTAAAGGCAGGAATCCATCTTTGTTCTGTAAGTAATATAAATTTGCGAGGTCAGAAGTGAATTAAAGCTAAATGGAGATTTATCGATGTAATATAATTATACACGGTCCAATAGGAAAAGTTGTAATCGTAATTTTAAGGGGGTAATTTTCATGTCATAATATATATTGACAGTCTATGTTTCATTATGCTATTCATAATTACCATCAATATTAGTTAACTAAACAAATAAAACATAATTTTTAAGGCAAATTTATATATAAATGGGAGGGACGGGCCATATCCTAGGAAACGTGGACACTCTCTGAGTGGCTCCGTATCGGTGTTGGATGCATGTTGGACATGAGTTCAACAAGTGATCAACTTGTTCCGGACTTCGGACAGGTGGTCAACTTTACCAGACACGCAGCGATTCGTAAGTCAAGAATCCCGCCATGCACGGGGTTAATTTTAAAATTTCTAATATTTTATGGGTAAAATTGAAAATCTATCAGAACCTGAAAGCCTCCTAATCACCCTAATTCCACAAACCCTAATGGCAGAATGCTTTTTCTTTTTCTTTTTGTCGGACTAATGGCGAAATGTGGATTGACCCTTTTTTCTCTCTCTCTCCAAATTTATGGATTATTACAATAGAATGTAGTTGAATTTGTCAATTCGAAATAATGAATGATACTAACGGGTGATTAACTAATATTCGTATCGCACGTCGCGTATCGATGTCGGTGCTATTTAGTTCCTACCCGTCAAATTCCTATCATCCGTTTCTCGTGGGGGGAGAATTTTACCCGTTCAAGTCAGAGGCCTGCGAATCATTGGCGGGCATGTTAAATTTGAATATGAGACCATAGATATTCAAGATGATGGCCTCAATGTAGAAAGCCTAAAATCCCTATCTTGGCCTTATGAATGCTAAATCCAGAAAGGGCATTCTTTATCATTTGTGTCGATTAAATTACTTTATTACCTAAAAATAAATTTTTAAATACTAAAAATTTTAAATTAACACACCTATGACAAATTTACCATTTCATTAATCTTCGTTAAATTTTACCGTTAATTTGCTAAGTTTGATAGGGCGTGACAATTGATGGATGTACCGTTTTTTGGGACTTTTACTCTTGTTCATCACATGTGTATCAGTTTGGAATTTTTAATAACCCAAATTAATGAAAATTAATGGAGAGTAAATTCATTACTGGTGTATCAATTTAAAATTTTGATGATCAAAAAATTAACTCATGATAAATTTATTATAAGTGTACTAATTTAAAATTTTTAAAGGCTAAAAAAATAAAATTATCATCAATATATTAATTTAAGATTTTTCGTAATACTAATTCTTATTTTCAAGCGCGTTTGGTTGATGTGTATTTCCAAGCCTAATCGTAGTCAAATCAAGAAAAGACAATTGAAGGTGATGGAAAGGACATGACTTACGTATATACACGTATTAACGTGGGGTTAAGCCTGGTTAGTGGTCTATCATGTGACGCTCATATTCCTAGGGGTCGCAATCATCAAAGCACGTCATTCCTATTCCTATGTGGATATGTTGAATTTTGAGGCCAATCTCAAATTATTTAGATGATTATGGAATAGCAAGTAAACAGATCAGATTAAGTGAGATAAGAGCATATGTGGATTGGACATCACCAAATTGATCCTCAAATTGCGGCAAGATGCTTACGAGGATTGACTTCGTGTTTCAAAATAATCGCAAATCACAAAAAAAAACTCATTTAAGATCCAATATCATCATGAACTCGTGGCCGGTCTTGCTCTAACGGGGAACGGATGGAAGTAGATGGTGTAGGCATAATTATTATCTAGAAGTGGAACATCCTATTCAAGAAAACAAAGGATGAGTTCATACTTTGCCAAAACTTTAAATGAGAAGCTATATTAACGATATATTGACGATATAGTTCTATAAATAATTTGAACATAATAATCCATAGAGATTATTATAATATAAATTCCTACCATCATATTGTCAATTCGACAAATCAAATCAATAAAATCAGTCTACGACGTAGTTTATGTTTGTTTTTTTTTTTATAGTCCAACTAAAACTATAAAGAGCTTTCTTTATCTTTATGGATAAAAAAAAATCATTCTCAAATGTAGTTGGGAAACTTTACCAAAGAATTGGCTAAAAAGAGCGAAAAGATGGAACATGGGAATGGATTCGATACCAATAAGGACTGTCCATTTCAATTGTTGTGATTTTTGAAATTGCTTAATAACCATTTACACCATAAGACATTGTAATTTATCACCAAAGCGCCAATTTATGCATTAGAAAACTATCCAGTATGACAAGCATAAAATCAAATAGAATTATCCTATGATATCACTTTTATAGCTAATCACGAGTTTAATACTGCGTTAATATCATGATATTATCAGACAATTATGCAGTTTATCTGGTATTTAATAATTAATTGATGGCTACACTTCAAAGTTAATCATACAATAATTATTTATCAATCATGTGAAATGTAATTGTGGCAGATGTAAACAGAAACTCCATTAAATCAAATCTTCGAAGGTATCCTGAGGAAGAGTCCAGATGATAACTCGAGACCGGAGAAAGAACCCCACAAAAAAGCCCAAAAATAAATAAAATAAAGCTTTCCTCGTTTCACGAACCTCCGAAATTGTACGTGCAAATCTGGAGGGAGACCCCAGCCTCTGCTCCCACGATATCTTGTGGGCACCCAAAGATCTTTGCGATACACATGCAATGCGGGCCAGGGGATGCATTTTCTGGGCCCTACACACACAAAAATAAAATAAAATAAAAATCGAAACTTTTTCTCATAAAATCATATGCACTTTTCATCCTTAAACTAATTCTTGAAAATCTACAATTTCCATCTCTAGACAAAATATGAGGGATGATCGGTTCTGATCCGATCCTATTCCCCTCGAGAATTGAGAATCGGACCTGACCGGACGGGTCAGATCGGTCCGGTTCAATTTCCCGAACGGTTTTCATTAGGCCGGTTAACATGGCAAAAAAAAAAACACGCACTATAATTTCTTACTTATCGATCATTCTCTTTTCACGTTTGTGCAAAAACTATTTCCTCCACTTTATCTACATCCACAAGAGCGTTCCATTTTGCTAATAGAAAATAAAAGAGAGCTGCGAAGTGAAGTAAACCCTAAACAAGTAAGCATTAGGGTTTCTTTTGAAAAATTAAAATGAAAGATTCGACTGATCCGGCCTAATTATATCTCTAGAACCAGGAATTGAACCGCCTAGTTACCGGTTTTAATTTTAGGAGCCAGAAACTGGACCATCGGTCCCGATCTGTTCGGGTGATCCAGATTCAATCTGGGCGATCCTGGTCCGGTCAGGAGATCTCAGTTTTGGTTGGTTCGATTGCTCACCCATACAAAATATACCAAGCTGAAAAGACAATCTCTCTCTCTCTCCCCCCTTGTGCCATTGTCGAGCTTGACATTGGTGGGGCTCGCCCTAGTTTAGGTTCCTTGGCGTGGAAGGTGGTGACGCTGTGCGATGGGCAGGTGGCTCTACTAAGGGCAGTGGTGGCGGTCGGGGGCTGGGAAGGAGGGGCTGGGCTTGTGTTATGGTTTCGACTATGCGTGGATTTTGTGGTGGGTGAGTTTAGAATGGAGGGAGGGGTAAATCTGGAAGGACAACGATAAATTCATAAATAGCAATGAGGAGGGATTTGTACCTTAAAAATTGCATATACGGGTTGTTTTTTTTTTAATGGCCTCGTGGTCATCATTCTAAACGCGCAAGTAAAAGCTTTTACACACACATGGATTTTCCAATGATCTCGTCTCGGCTATCATATTAGCTCAGAAAAAGTTACCAGCTCGAAAATTACATATGCGGCGGTAATTTTACATGCACAAATCGTACAAAATTCATAGGACGTCGAGGTGGTAAAGCAGGTACCTAACCTCAAATATATGTTTAGCAAACGAAGTACGTTTCTTTGATCCAAGCAAGAAAAGAGGATTATGTCTCAAAGGAGAAGTCGATGTTTGCGGTCCAACTAGCTATTAACGAATGATATAACTCAATTTAAGCTCCGTTTGTTTTGTGAGAAATGAATGAATTAAAAAATATTTTCTCAAAATTGATTGCTTGAAATGATTAATTAGTAAAAAATATCTTTATTATTAATAATAATTTATCTATTACTATATTTGCAGAAGTCGAAGATATATATTTTTAAATAATTTATTTTTCACGGAATAAACCATCCGTTAATGGCAAAGTTAGGATCATTTGATCTGCCCTAGTGTGAAAGCAAAGCAAGTGGTTAGGGGCGGCTCTTGCCAACCAAACCAGCCTAAAAGCCTCTTCTAAATGTCTCCATCATTCATCATAACTTTCGTTTTTGCTGTCCCACCAAGCAATATCAAATCCTCGGACATTCAAACCCTAAACCATGCCTATCTTGATATATTTATCTTAATTTTTTTCTGACATCAAAAATCTTAAATTTATATTTACATGACACATTTATTTTCGATCAAGATTTCGTCAATGGATACCATTAAAAAGGGATACATAGACGTCGAAAGGTAATTGGTGTTGACATGGCGCTCATGTGTCTTAAGTGAAATAAAAACGATGTTGTTTTGACTAGAAAATCATATGAAGGACCCTTGATGGAAAATAAATATGTCATATAGTTATAAGTTTGAGCTTTTTTATATCACAAAAAATTCAAAGTAAATATGTCACATTGTGCATTGTTTGAGATATTTTATGACAAAAAAATCAGGGTAAATGTGTCATAATGGATATAGTTTGGAGTTTTTTGTGTTATAAATAAATTCATGATAAATATGTCACGGTAGGCATAATTCGTGATTTTTTTTTGGCTTTTTCCTTGAATGAGTGAACTTTGTTTCCAACCAAAAAAAAATCATTGAATTTTTGGGTTACATCTCGCTACGACTAAAGAACTCATTTTGACCGTTGACAATGGTGCAATTTCATAACTTCAGTGTTGTCTGAGTTACAATTAATCCTGCTTTATAAAGGTATCACGATGATTTTTTACGTCAAGGTAAACGGCGCATTTAAGCAGCCTCGTCAACTTCGTTGGTGGTCACCGTACAATGAATAAGGAAAATTACCCGATCAATCAAAAACTTGTAAAGTCACTATATGTAGTCATTTATATCAATTTCAGTCATAAACTTTCGATTTTGTCAATTTGATCTTAAACATTTTTGTGCGAGATTCCAATGTAGTCATTTTAGCAATTCCGTCGGAAATCACTGGCATGGCGATCCGTTCATTTTCGGCCATCCTACGTGGCACACCACTAAGTCAGCAATTTTCAAAGAAAATTGACAAGAATGACTACGTTGGAATATCACGTGAAGATTTATGATCAAATTGGTAAAAATGAAAAGTTAGGATGCGTTTGCTTGGGTGAAAATGTTTTTAGGGAATTGGTTTTCTAGACTTCTACCCATTTGGTTCACCGAAAATTACTTAGTCAATGGAAGATTCATGCAAAAACTTGGAAAAGTGAATTTTTGAATCTAAAGAGGTGAAAACAAATTCTGGAATTGCCTTTCCCAAAAAAAAAAATCCGGAATTGCTCATCTTACTTTTTTTAATATATATATTTTTCTTTTTGCTTCTTCCTTGGCCGGTGGACAGCCACGGCGAACCGGCGAGGCTTGGCTTTAGGTGAACTCGTCATCTCCTATGGCCGGCCATGGATCGTCTTCGTGGCCAGCCATCGGCCGACAGAGAAACGAAATTTAGAATTAAAAATTTAAAGATAAAAAATAAAACAGAAAATAAAAATATTTTAAAATTCATATTTCTTTTTGCCTCAGATAAAGTTATGAGATTGAAATCATTTTCTAAATGTGATTAAAAAAAAGGGTTTTTTGATCACATATCACCAAGTATAAATAAACTATCTATTTTTCTGAAAAATGATTCTCCAGAAAGTATTTTCCTTTATTATAGAGTTCCCTCTAACCAAATGCCTCCTTAGAATTTAATTGTTTGCCCCTATGAATAAATTATGTGTGGTTCGCTAAAGGTCAATTGTGCATTTTTCCAAATGATCACCGAGAAAGATCCAAGATCTAGGGGCGAAACAATCTCACCCTAGGAAAGCCCAATTTCATCGTTGGAAGTTCTGGCGACGCAATATTTTGTCGGTCGCTAGGAGTGAGCATGGTTCCAGAGTAGAACTCGGAACCTGAAGAACCGGACCGATGGAATTGATCGGTTCCAAGTTCCAAGATATGGAGGGTAGGTTTCAGGTTCCAAAAATTAGGGAACCTGTTCTGAAGGATAGGTTCTAGGTTATAGGTAAGTGGAACCTGGAACCGGAACCTAGACCCTGGAGCAAGTTTTTATATTTTTCTTGGTATATGTCTTTGCATCATCCTGCGGTATTCCATAATATCCAATGTTGAGAGTGTAATCTGGAACCACTTTATCATTAAGACTTTTACTTTGTTAATGTTTCATATTTTTTGTCTCTAAATATGAGTTGTGGTCAGTGAATTTTAGCAGTAGATGATGGTCATTAAATGTGACTATTCACTGTAATCGTTCAACTAAGAACAAATGTAGAACCTGGGTGGAACCTGGAACCGACCTTGGAACCTGTGATAGATAGGTTCTAGGTTCTAAGATATGCATGGTAGGTTCTAGGTTCCACAAAATGAGGAACCTGTATAGACGGGTAGGTTTCAGCTTCTAGGTAGAACCTGTATGGAACCTGAAACCGCTCACCCCTACCGGTCGCCACAATTCGATGCTGCATTTTGTAGCAACAAATTGTAGCAAAATTGCTCCCTAGAAGTGAATTTGTAGCGACTAAACTCATTTGACCGAAATCCATAGAGAATTTGTAGCAACAATAAATTTATGTTTAAATATTTTTGTAAGCAATAATGAAAATATATTTCTTCCATTCGTTATTGTAAATGATACAAGCAATCATTCTTAGTAAGATATTTTCCAAATCATTCATTTTTCGTGAAACAACTAGAGCCGAAATTTCACATTTTCATCTTTAGATTTTCTGGCGTTAAAATTTGAATTTACCGCTATCAATTACCCGTTACCCTTGAGCGATGAAGTACGATATTTGCGTTTCGTCGCAGAAAGGTGAATTTCTTGTAGTGGACATGCGCTTATGGTTCTCCAACGAATCTTGCTGTTAATGATTTGGCATATCCATTTTTATAGTACGACTGCGCACGCACGCACGCACGCACATATTAAGAAATAGACACATTGTATAAGCGGTGCACAACAATAAAAAATCACAACCCAATGAAACCAAATTAATTTTATTGAGTTGACTAGGATCCACTAGTTTAGTGGTCCAGGTTAACCTAATCAAACCATGTCATCCCTTAGTACTCATCAGCCATTGAAACCAAAATTAAATAATTACAATAAAATCTTATGCACGAGAAAGTGATATATCCTCGTCCACTTTATGTCAAATTCGAAAAGTCAGACCACCTTCGTTCGTCCCATGTCAAACCCTAAACGGGGAAAAGATGATGAAAAAGAGAGATACCCAATCCCACTATGTTGCTCCACGAGAATTTCGACCGTTCGGAACAATAATTTTGGGCACATTATTCAATGGGTAATCGACACGTGGATTGATCAGGGAAATTCATCAGGGATGTTGAAGTGACGAGATATTTTCAATTGCTACACAAGTTGATTGAGATTTTCACCCGGTTTTTATAAGAGAGTATTTATTTTAGTGGTTTTGCTGCATTCTCGAGGTATTTTTGCTTTTTATTTTTTTCCCACCGTAACGAGGGCAATAACATTTGAAAAAAAAAATGTTATACATGCTTCAAAGCAGATGATTTCGATGTAGTGCTCTTTGCTCGAGGTTTCTTTAAGGGCCGAATTTTTCGCCGGAAGTACTTAAGTGATCATTTTTTCTCTGATGTGACATTAACATGATTCGGCAAAAAGTTTTGATATTAAAGTGAGCGACGTACAGAAGTTATGATACTTTTAATGATCTTTTTCCTATAGCTTGATTTGACAATTATGATATATAGAATTATTTTCTTTTTAACAACGTAGAAATTGAAACTTTCAACTTGCATAATTCTTACAGCATAAGTGGCCATGTCTGTAAATTCAATTTGCTCAGTCAACTCCTCCGAATTAGATGTTTGACACGGTCTATTTATTCAAATAAATTAACGTAATCTAGTCGAATCTCTATATAATTGAAGTTTAGTTAAAAGCATATTCAACAATTTTTCTTTTTTCTTTTTTTTCCCCTCTCTTTGGTTAAACTATATTATTATTTTCGTAGATCCCTTGAGAGTTGATGTCAAGTAGCGGAAGAGGTTTTGTTGTTTTGTCATAAATGGGCAAAGCAGATGCAGTGGGAGATTGGACCTTATTAGCT
>JAGVVM010004096.1:0-11895 GCA_019149425.1 Psidium friedrichsthalianum
TTTCGAAATGATCGATCGTGTCCCTACCATAGAGACGGAAGACAAGAAGGGGAAGGCCTTATCCTATGTGAGAGGAGAGATCATATTCAAAGATGTATACTTCAACTACCCGTCAAGACCTGATACACCAATACTCCAAGGGCTCACGTTCAGGGCTCCAGCGGGGAAGACTGTGGGTCTTGTGGGAGGCAGCGGCTCCGGCAAGTCCACAGTCATTGCCCTGCTTCAGAGATTCTATGACCCGATTGAAGGAGAAATTCTTCTCGATGGCCACAAAATAAAAAGGCTTCAGTTAAAATGGTTGAGATCACAAATGGGGCTGGTTAACCAGGAACCAATCCTGTTTGCTACAACTATAAGAGACAATATCCTGTTTGGGAAGGAAGGAGCTTCAATGGAAGAAGTGATGACGGCATCTAAGGCCGCAAATGCACACGATTTCATTTCCAAGTTACCTGAAGGGTATGAGACTCAGGTAAGCTCCTCCGCTAATCGATATGTATTTTTCTTTTTAGACGAGCTCTTCACTAAATGATTGGAATTTGGTAGAGACTCATCAATGGAGGAATATAGCATAATTAAGATCTGCATGAACTGTAGGAATGTATAACACGAAATACAAAAAACAACAAAAAAAAGTAAATGCCGGAGATGAAAATATAGTAAAACATTTGAAATCTGTGTTATTCTGTTGTGCCACGAAACTATCTCCCCCGGCATGGAATGAGAGAAAACGTCTCCTAAAAGTTAGTTTGATTTTCTGTCTGACAAATACCGAATCGTTTTGCTTTGCACCAGTAGTTTAGCATGATTGTAACCCCTGACCATGGCCAATCCTATAGGTCGGTCAATTTGGCTTTCAATTGTCTGGTGGTCAAAAGCAGCGAATTGCCATAGCAAGAGCTCTCATTAGAGATCCAAAAATCCTGCTCCTTGATGAAGCCACTAGTGCACTGGATGCTCAATCTGAAAGGACTGTGCAGGAAGCAATTGATAAAGCTTCTGCAGGGAGGACGGTCATCGTCATTGCCCACCGGCTCTCCACAATTCGCGCAGCAAATCTTATTGTGGTTCTTCGAGCAGGAAGAGTAGTCGAATCAGGATCTCATGATGAACTCATTCAAATGAACAATGGAAAGGGTGGAGAATACCTTAGGATGGTTGAGCTGCAACAAATGGCTACTCAAAATGGAGATTCCAGCAACCACGGCTACCAAATCGAGGGTAGAAGTCGCCGCTGGGTGCTCGCTGCACCAAGCCCAATAAGCGTGAGATCAAGTGCTCAAAACACTCCAGCACTTAATCCATTCAGTCCTGGACTTTCTTTTAGTGGACCCTTTAGTGCACCCTACTCTGTCTCCGTTTATGATCCAGATGAAAGTCTAGAAGAAGATTCAGAAAACTCATCTTATCCCCCTCCTTCCCAGTGGCGTTTGCTAAAAATGAACTCTCCCGAGCGGGGCCAGGCTCTCTTGGGATGCTTGGGTGCCATAGGAGCCGGAGCTGTTCAACCAATAAATGCTTACATTGTCGGCTCTGTCATATCAAATTACTTCCGATCTGACAAGTCTGAGATGAAGTCTAAATCGAGGGAATACTCCTTCATATTTTTAGGGATTGGTGCGGTCCATTTCCTATCCAACGTCATCCAACACTACAATTTCTCAATTATGGGAGAAAAGTTGACGAAGAGGGTACGGGAGAGTTTGCTTGGAAAGCTCATGACTTTCGAGATTGGGTGGTTTGATCAAGATGAGAATACGAGTGCTGCTATCTGTGCAAGGTTATCCACAGAGGCAAATATGGTCCGTTCACTCGTGGGCGACAGGATGTCCCTGTTAGTACAAGCAATTTTCGGGGCTTCTTTTGCTTACAGTCTGGCACTTGTGCTCACATGGAGACTAACCCTGGTGATGCTAGCAGTGCAGCCAGTAGTGATCGGGAGTTTCTACGCCAGGACTGTCTTGATGAAAAGGATGGCAGCAAAAGCACAGAAGGCACAAAAAGAAGGAAGCCAGTTAGCTAGTGAAGCCGTCATCAACCACAGAACTATAACTGCCTTCTCTTCCCAGAAAAGAATGATAGGGCTTTTTGCCGCCACCTTAAGTGGTCCTAAGAAGGAGAGCATCAGACATTCAATGTATTCAGGCTTGGGCCTGTTTTGCTCTCAATTCTTCAACACTGCTTCCTCAGCTTTATCTTTCTGGTATGGTGGGAGGCTTCTGAATCAAGGTTTGCTGAGTCCAGAGCACCTCTTTCAATCATATTTGATATTGGTGTTTTCTGCTTATATTATCGCTGAGGCCGGAAGCATGACCTCCGATATATCCAAAGGAAGCAATTCCATCAAGTCAGTTTTCATGATCCTCGACAGAAGGACCGAGATTGACCCGGACACCCCAAGGGGAGGAGAACTAAGGAGGAGTCTTAAGGGTCAAGTGGAGTTGAGAAATGTCTTCTTTGCATACCCGCAAGGCCTGATCAAATGATCTTCAAGGGTTTGAGCCTAAAAGTTCAGGCTGGGAAAACAGTTGCACTAGTTGGGCAGAGTGGCTCTGGCAAATCTACCATAATTGGGCTTATAGAAAGATTCTATGATCCAATGAACGGGTCTGTGCACATAGATGACCAGGATATAAGGAACTACAACCTGAAAACGTTGAGATCCCACATTGCGCTAGTCAGTCAGGAGCCTACCCTTTTTGCTGGAACTATCCGTGAAAATATTACCTATGGAAAAGAAGATGCTAGAGAATCAGAGATAAGAAAAGCTGCAGCTCTTGCCAATGCCCACGAATTCATAAGGTATGGCGAGCTCGGTAAATATGCTGAAAAACGGTTTTTACTTTCTACACTAGAATATGCTATCTTCTCCTTTCTTCAGAATCTGCTAGGTTAATTTAAAACCTGATAGCAGCAACAAGCTGTTATTCAACTAGGAAGATTTCATGATAGGCTTAGAATTGGTAGTTCTATTTGTTAAGCGTGTATTTTCTCGAATTGCAGTGGCATGAAAGATGGGTATGACACATACTGTGGAGAAAGAGGAGTTCAGCTATCAGGAGGTCAAAAACAAAGGATAGCACTGGCTCGGGCTATGTTGAAGAATCCATCAATCCTTTTGTTAGATGAGGCTACCAGTGCACTTGACAGCGTATCAGAGAGCTTAGTTCAAGAAGCACTGGAAAAGATGACGATCAATAGGACATGTATAGTTGTTGCTCACAGGCTGTCCACTATACAGAAGTCTGACTCAATCGCCGTCATTGAAAATGGAAAAGTTGCAGAACAAGGTTCGCATAATGAGCTGATATCCTTAGGATGTCGAGGTGCCTACTACTCTCTAACCAAATTACAGAGCAGCAGCTCCCCATATCACTAAAAGTAGAGCACAGACAGAGTGATATCTATGGTCACATCTTGTTCTCCTAATAGATGAGCTCCATGTTACGGCTATGCTAGTCTTTGTTTCTCATGTAGTATACTCAAGGCAAATGAAGTAATTATCTGTTGAATGTGCGTTGTATACTTCCAAGCACCACTGAACTTCAAAGGGTCATTTTGTTCTATTCTGAGAGGAGTTGGCTCCGTAAAATGAGGTTATTGTCATCAAGCAAACTATTGACCAAAATAGGTGCGTTTGAACAATTCAAATGAACAATGCAGCTTTCGCAGAAAAAGACACGAGGAAGAAATCCAAGGAGATGAATGACCAGACTCCCTTCATGAAACCTGGATCATCTTCAGAGCCTAAGCATAAATGTGGGTGTGTGAGCGTGTGTGAGGAGGTCCAGAACAGGTGACTTGATAAGTACTGCTTGCACGTGACATCACAAAAGAAATAACAAACTGACCCTAGGAAGTATCCCAGCAATTTCCTGACTGTGTTCTTTTACTAGTCAAATGCGTATCACCTAACACGGTCCCTTCCCTATTTCCTGATCTAGCCTAGCGGGAGCTCACCTGGACAGCGGGAGCTCATAAGATAAGAATCACAATGCAATTATAATGTTAAGAACAAAGCATCAGACCTGTTTTTCACTTAGGTTATAGACTGTTCCCGATGAATATGCAGCTTCAGCTTCATTACCGCTGATCTGATTCTGTAGAGTCTCAAATCGAGCTGTCCAATTTGGTAGTAACTTCTTATGCAGCTAGAATCTCTTGGGCAAGAAAGTTATTGCTAGAACTTCTTTGGACAAAAACGAACCCATGCATCGCGCAAGACTGGCCTTTATCCGTCCTATAATTGATATGACACACACATCAAATATGTCACAAAAGTTAACATGAACAGATTCTCGTCCCAATGCAGTCTGTCACGCGAGAATTGTAAGAAGGTAAACAAAATTTACTTTGTTTGCAAAGACCAAGAATTTGAACCAGCCCGAAGAACTCACTGTAATGAAGGATAAGCCCTGCATGCCACAAGAACCAAACACCAGAATTCATTCGAATGTTTATTCAACGAAACCATCTGAAACCAATGATTTTTTTCTTCCATTAAATAAATCATTTCTTAAGCAAACACTAACCAGCACCTGCCCACTGTCAATAAATACCAGAAAAAATCAATCTCACTCTCAAGTCGAACCTCCCCACAAAAGGAAGAGTTTTAACTCACCCCTTAGTCAAGCAAAATGAAAGCTACAGCAACAGCAGATATCCCCATCTGCCAAAAGCAACAACCCCCCATATTCTTACCCACCCAGACTTTAGCTTGATACCCTTCTTCTTGTCCTTAGCACCCTCCTGATTGAGAGTCACATTAGCTCCCACCATTAACTTATGCCTCTTGGTCTTCCAGAACATGATCTTGAACCTCACTGCCGTGGCCAAATCCACCCTAAAGACCGAAGACTCGTTCTTGGCCACAACATCAGTCCAATTCACCCCAAACGCCGCCACACTTGCGTTCTTCTTGGCCGTCTTGTGATGCCCCTGGTAAAACCCAGGAATGGTTCTGGGCCACTTGGTGTGATTCGCATCGCTGTAGTAATAAACGGTGAGGTTCACGGGGTCGTAGTAGATACCCTTGTCTTTGTTGCCGTTGCTCAGCTTCACGTTCATGAAGATGGTGGTGTTCGTGAGAGCGTCCGCAGATCTGTTGAGCGCCGGGAGGTAGAATTGCTCGATGGAGCAACTGGGCTTGGACACGCGCACGGTGAGCCACATGAAGAGAGATGTGAGGCCGAGAGTGAAGATGAAGCCGCAGCAGCACTGGCAACACGAGCGGGGCTCCGACATGGTCGCCGGAGGCGGAGAAAAAGAAGAGCTGCAAAGTCGCTTCCTCGATCTCGGTGTGGCGTTGCTACCGCTCAAGAACAAGGATGAGCAAAGCGAAAGTGCCTCGAACGCGCAGCAGGCGAATTCAGTCAGAGTCAGCTAATCCCCGTTTACTTGGGGCTGACCATAACGTGGCTTGCGATTGGTCGGGAAAAACACGTTGTTAACTATACTAACTGCAACAACGAGATATTATAAAAAATGAAAGATGGCGGAGCTACCTATCAATACGACGCAAACACGGTTGCCTGCCGATAACAAATACCACGAGCGGCCTGGCATAACAATCTACGTGCGTAGCTTGTAAGAAAGCGACCATGACTTTGGATTAGGAAAAGCAACGAGACTTATAATAATACCAATTCGGAAAGCTTCTTCCGAGCCGTGTTGTGGCCGGTCGAGGCCAACCATAAATACCCATTTACGGTCTTTTCGGACCTCAATGTTCATTATTTAGGCGTGTTTGGAGGCACTTTCTAATTTTTGTCATTTTGTCTTTGTTTTGTTAGGCTTCTATTTATTTTTCGGAAGTTCCCTGTTGCTTACCCTCATCTTTGGATTTTCTAGTGTCGACTAGGGATAACAGGCTACACATTTTCTACATGTCAAATAGTTTTCAGAATAATAACATAAATAATCTCTGAACTATACCTCAATTTTTTACGCGTAAATTGAGGTATAGTTCAGAGATTATTTATGTTATTATTCTGAAAACTATTTGACATGTAGAAAATGTGTAGCCTGTTATCCCTAGTCGACACTAGAAAATCCAAAGATGAGGGTAAGCAACAGGGAACTTCCGAAAAATAAATAGAAGCCTAACAAAACAAAGACAAAATGACAAAAAATTAGAAAGTGCCTCCAAACACGCCTAAATAATGAACATTGAGGTCCGAAAAGACCGTAAATGGGTATTTATGGTTGGCCTCGACCGGCCACAACACGGCTCGGAAGAAGCTTTCCGAATTGGTATTATTATAAGTCTCGTTGCTTTTCCTAATCCAAAGTCATGGTCGCTTTCTTACAAGCTACGCACGTAGATTGTTATGCCAGGCCGCTCGTGGTATTTGTTATCGGCAGGCAACCGTGTTTGCGTCGTATTGATAGGTAGCTCCGCCATCTTTCATTTTTTATAATATCTCGTTGTTGCAGTTAGTATAGTTAACAACGTGTTTTTCCCGACCAATCGCAAGCCACGTTATGGTCAGCCCCAAGTAAACGGGGATTAGCTGACTCTGACTGAATTCGCCTGCTGCGCGTTCGAGGCACTTTCGCTTTGCTCATCCTTGTTCTTGAGCGGTAGCAACGCCACACCGAGATCGAGGAAGCGACTTTGCAGCTCTTCTTTTTCTCCGCCTCCGGCGACCATGTCGGAGCCCCGCTCGTGTTGCCAGTGCTGCTGCGGCTTCATCTTCACTCTCGGCCTCACATCTCTCTTCATGTGGCTCACCGTGCGCGTGTCCAAGCCCAGTTGCTCCATCGAGCAATTCTACCTCCCGGCGCTCAACAGATCTGCGGACGCTCTCACGAACACCACCATCTTCATGAACGTGAAGCTGAGCAACGGCAACAAAGACAAGGGTATCTACTACGACCCCGTGAACCTCACCGTTTATTACTACAGCGATGCGAATCACACCAAGTGGCCCAGAACCATTCCTGGGTTTTACCAGGGGCATCACAAGACGGCCAAGAAGAACGCAAGTGTGGCGGCGTTTGGGGTGAATTGGACTGATGTTGTGGCCAAGAACGAGTCTTCGGTCTTTAGGGTGGATTTGGCCACGGCAGTGAGGTTCAAGATCATGTTCTGGAAGACCAAGAGGCATAAGTTAATGGTGGGAGCTAATGTGACTCTCAATCAGGAGGGTGCTAAGGACAAGAAGAAGGGTATCAAGCTAAAGTCTGGGGTGGGTAAGAATATGGGGGGTTGTTGCTTTGGCAGATGGGGATATCTGCTGTTGCTGTAGCTTTCATTTTGCTTGACTAAGGGGTGAGTTAAAACTCTTCCTTTTGTGGGGAGGTTCGACTTGAGAGTGAGATTGATTTTTCTGGTATTTATTGACAGTGGGCAGGTGCTGGTTAGTGTTTGCTTAAGAAATGATTTATTTAATGGAAGAAAAAAATCATTGGTTTCAGATGGTTTCGTTGAATAAACATTCGAATGAATTCTGGTGTTTGGTTCTTGTGGCATGCAGGGCTTATCCTTCATTACAGTGAGTTCTTCGGGCTGGTTCAAATTCTTGGTCTTTGCAAACAAAGTAAATTTTGTTTACCTTCTTACAATTCTCGCGTGACAGACTGCATTGGGACGAGAATCTGTTCATGTTAACTTTTGTGACATATTTGATGTGTGTGTCATATCAATTATAGGACGGATAAAGGCCAGTCTTGCGCGATGCATGGGTTCGTTTTTGTCCAAAGAAGTTCTAGCAATAACTTTCTTGCCCAAGAGATTCTAGCTGCATAAGAAGTTACTACCAAATTGGACAGCTCGATTTGAGACTCTACAGAATCAGATCAGCGGTAATGAAGCTGAAGCTGCATATTCATCGGGAACAGTCTATAACCTAAGTGAAAAACAGGTCTGATGCTTTGTTCTTAACATTATAATTGCATTGTGATTCTTATCTTATGAGCTCCCGCTGTCCAGGTGAGCTCCCGCTAGGCTAGATCAGGAAATAGGGAAGGGACCGTGTTAGGTGATACGCATTTGACTAGTAAAAGAACACAGTCAGGAAATTGCTGGGATACTTCCTAGGGTCAGTTTGTTATTTCTTTTGTGATGTCACGTGCAAGCAGTACTTATCAAGTCACCTGTTCTGGACCTCCTCACACACGCTCACACACCCACATTTATGCTTAGGCTCTGAAGATGATCCAGGTTTCATGAAGGGAGTCTGGTCATTCATCTCCTTGGATTTCTTCCTCGTGTCTTTTTCTGCGAAAGCTGCATTGTTCATTTGAATTGTTCAAACGCACCTATTTTGGTCAATAGTTTGCTTGATGACAATAACCTCATTTTACGGAGCCAACTCCTCTCAGAATAGAACAAAATGACCCTTTGAAGTTCAGTGGTGCTTGGAAGTATACAACGCACATTCAACAGATAATTACTTCATTTGCCTTGAGTATACTACATGAGAAACAAAGACTAGCATAGCCGTAACATGGAGCTCATCTATTAGGAGAACAAGATGTGACCATAGATATCACTCTGTCTGTGCTCTACTTTTAGTGATATGGGGAGCTGCTGCTCTGTAATTTGGTTAGAGAGTAGTAGGCACCTCGACATCCTAAGGATATCAGCTCATTATGCGAACCTTGTTCTGCAACTTTTCCATTTTCAATGACGGCGATTGAGTCAGACTTCTGTATAGTGGACAGCCTGTGAGCAACAACTATACATGTCCTATTGATCGTCATCTTTTCCAGTGCTTCTTGAACTAAGCTCTCTGATACGCTGTCAAGTGCACTGGTAGCCTCATCTAACAAAAGGATTGATGGATTCTTCAACATAGCCCGAGCCAGTGCTATCCTTTGTTTTTGACCTCCTGATAGCTGAACTCCTCTTTCTCCACAGTATGTGTCATACCCATCTTTCATGCCACTGCAATTCGAGAAAATACACGCTTAACAAATAGAACTACCAATTCTAAGCCTATCATGAAATCTTCCTAGTTGAATAACAGCTTGTTGCTGCTATCAGGTTTTAAATTAACCTAGCAGATTCTGAAGAAAGGAGAAGATAGCATATTCTAGTGTAGAAAGTAAAAACCGTTTTCAGCATATTTACCGAGCTCGCCATACCTTATGAATTCGTGGGCATTGGCAAGAGCTGCAGCTTTTCTTATCTCTGATTCTCTAGCATCTTCTTTTCCATAGGTAATATTTTCACGGATAGTTCCAGCAAAAAGGGTAGGCTCCTGACTGACTAGCGCAATGTGGGATCTCAACGTTTTCAGGTTGTAGTTCCTTATATCCTGGTCATCTATGTGCACAGACCCGTTCATTGGATCATAGAATCTTTCTATAAGCCCAATTATGGTAGATTTGCCAGAGCCACTCTGCCCAACTAGTGCAACTGTTTTCCCAGCCTGAACTTTTAGGCTCAAACCCTTGAAGATCATTTGATCAGGCCTTGCCGGGTATGCAAAGAAGACATTTCTCAACTCCACTTGACCCTTAAGACTCCTCCTTAGTTCTCCTCCCCTTGGGGTGTCCGGGTCAATCTCGGTCCTTCTGTCGAGGATCATGAAAACTGACTTGATGGAATTGCTTCCTTTGGATATATCGGAGGTCATGCTTCCGGCCTCAGCGATAATATAAGCAGAAAACACCAATATCAAATATGATTGAAAGAGGTGCTCTGGACTCAGCAAACCTTGATTCAGAAGCCTCCCACCATACCAGAAAGATAAAGCTGAGGAAGCAGTGTTGAAGAATTGAGAGCAAAACAGGCCCAAGCCTGAATACATTGAATGTCTGATGCTCTCCTTCTTAGGACCACTTAAGGTGGCGGCAAAAAGCCCTATCATTCTTTTCTGGGAAGAGAAGGCAGTTATAGTTCTGTGGTTGATGACGGCTTCACTAGCTAACTGGCTTCCTTCTTTTTGTGCCTTCTGTGCTTTTGCTGCCATCCTTTTCATCAAGACAGTCCTGGCGTAGAAACTCCCGATCACTACTGGCTGCACTGCTAGCATCACCAGGGTTAGTCTCCATGTGAGCACAAGTGCCAGACTGTAAGCAAAAGAAGCCCCGAAAATTGCTTGTACTAACAGGGACATCCTGTCGCCCACGAGTGAACGGACCATATTTGCCTCTGTGGATAACCTTGCACAGATAGCAGCACTCGTATTCTCATCTTGATCAAACCACCCAATCTCGAAAGTCATGAGCTTTCCAAGCAAACTCTCCCGTACCCTCTTCGTCAACTTTTCTCCCATAATTGAGAAATTGTAGTGTTGGATGACGTTGGATAGGAAATGGACCGCACCAATCCCTAAAAATATGAAGGAGTATTCCCTCGATTTAGACTTCATCTCAGACTTGTCAGATCGGAAGTAATTTGATATGACAGAGCCGACAATGTAAGCATTTATTGGTTGAACAGCTCCGGCTCCTATGGCACCCAAGCATCCCAAGAGAGCCTGGCCCCGCTCGGGAGAGTTCATTTTTAGCAAACGCCACTGGGAAGGAGGGGGATAAGATGAGTTTTCTGAATCTTCTTCTAGACTTTCATCTGGATCATAAACGGAGACAGAGTAGGGTGCACTAAAGGGTCCACTAAAAGAAAGTCCAGGACTGAATGGATTAAGTGCTGGAGTGTTTTGAGCACTTGATCTCACGCTTATTGGGCTTGGTGCAGCGAGCACCCAGCGGCGACTTCTACCCTCGATTTGGTAGCCGTGGTTGCTGGAATCTCCATTTTGAGTAGCCATTTGTTGCAGCTCAACCATCCAAGGTATTCTCCACCCTTTCCATTGTTCATTTGAATGAGTTCATCATGAGATCCTGATTCGACTACTCTTCCTGCTCGAAGAACCACAATAAGATTTGCTGCGCGAATTGTGGAGAGCCGGTGGGCAATGACGATGACCGTCCTCCCTGCAGAAGCTTTATCAATTGCTTCCTGCACAGTCTTTCAGATTGAGCATCCAGTGCACTAGTGGCTTCATCAAGGAGCAGGATTTTTGGATCTCTAATGAGAGCTCTTGCTATGGCAATTCGCTGCTTTTGACCACCAGACAATTGAAAGCCAAATTGACCGACCTATAGGATTGGCCATGGTCAGGGGTTACAATCATGCTAAACTACTGGTGCAAAGCAAAACGATTCGGTATTTGTCAGACAGAAAATCAAACTAACTTTTAGGAGACGTTTTCTCTCATTCCATGCCGGGGGAGATAGTTTCGTGGCACAACAGAATAACACAGATTTCAAATGTTTTACTATATTTTCATCTCCGGCATTTACTTTTTTTGTTGTTTTTTGTATTTCGTGTTATACATTCCTACAGTTCATGCAGATCTTAATTATGCTATATTCCTCCATTGATGAGTCTCTACCAAATTCCAATCATTTAGTGAAGAGCTCGTCTAAAAAGAAAAATACATATCGATTAGCGGAGGAGCTTACCTGAGTCTCATACCCTTCAGGTAACTTGGAAATGAAATCGTGTGCATTTGCGGCCTTAGATGCCGTCATCACTTCTTCCATTGAAGCTCCTTCCTTCCCAAACAGGATATTGTCTCTTATAGTTGTAGCAAACAGGATTGGTTCCTGGTTAACCAGCCCCATTTGTGATCTCAACCATTTTAACTGAAGCCTTTTTATTTTGTGGCCATCGAGAAGAATTTCTCCTTCAATCGGGTCATAGAATCTCTGAAGCAGGGCAATGACTGTGGACTTGCCGGAGCCGCTGCCTCCCACAAGACCCACAGTCTTCCCCGCTGGAGCCCTGAACGTGAGCCCTTGGAGTATTGGTGTATCAGGTCTTGACGGGTAGTTGAAGTATACATCTTTGAATATGATCTCTCCTCTCACATAGGATAAGGCCTTCCCTTCTTGTCTTCCGTCTCTATGGTAGGGACACGATCGATCATTTCGAAA
>JAGVVM010004097.1:0-10205 GCA_019149425.1 Psidium friedrichsthalianum
TCTCTCTCTGGAATCCTGTCTCCACCCGTGTCCGGGATCTTTTCCCTTCTCCGACGCCCGAGCCACCGATTGCCAACCGCGTTTCGGAGAGCACGATTCGGAGTCTCCGGCAATAGGCACCGCCGATTGATCCCTGTCCCTTCGTGCGCCACACCAAGATGGCCGCAGTCGAGCAAATGTGCGATGGCCGCGAGTGGAGCTCGAGCAGCCATGGCCGAGGCAGCCTTGCCGGTGGCCGGCGAACCCAAAACTAAAGCTCGTGCACGAGAGGCCATGGCATCTGCAAACTCGAAAGCCCTCGTCCCTCCCCTTGTCGTCACCCTCAACTTCATCAAGGACTGGAGCAGTCCTCCCTCGCCGGCATCGTTGACCGAGCCGATCGGATCTAGCCGAACGACGCCGACGACGGCCATGAATGAACCGTGAGCCGCTCGTCCCGAGCCGTGCGCTGGTCGTCCATGGAGGAGGGGTCAGGCGAAGGAGAGATGGGGAAAGACACAGACAGAGAGGGGTCGTGAAGGGAGGAAAAAATCTTACTGGTGGGCCCCGTGCGAAGGAGAGAGAGCAGAGTTTTTCTTTTTCTACTATGTGGGCCCCGTTCGACACTTGTCTCACTGTGAGTGGCGACGAGGACCACGTCAGCTTTACCCCGACGGTACCCAATATTTTCTCGTCAGTGGCCTTCGTCGTCGTCGGGAGACCTTTGAGGGCTAGTGGCCTAAAGGCCGCATCTTGCCTCCTTTCCGTTTGTCAAAATGCCAGGTAGGATGTTTTAGGCAGCATTTAACGTCCATGTCAGTAATTTTTAATCTATAGGTTCGACGGAGTGAACCTTAAGAAACAGTCTAAAGACCTGATTAAATAAGTTGTGGAAGTTGGAAGTAATATTGCAACGACACGAAACGAGACTAGTGATCCGACGCAACATATAATTTCTCAAAATATGAAAAATTTTGATCCGTTGGAACACGTTATATATTTAATATATATTTATCATGTATATTTAAAAATATCATCGGTGAGTTTCTTTTTCTTTTTCTATTAAGGATTCACAATTAGAATTTTTTTTGACAAATTAGATATATTAATTTTGAGGTAGCTAGATATATAACTTATTTAAATATATTTATTATAGATTGACATTTTGACACCTAATTTACTGAGAATGCTTAAAAATGAACCCGTGTGTATCGAAGCGGCGTGTCGGGATTGTGGGCTAATGTGTTGCTAGCATGTATGGAGCAAATCGGAGAGTGTTGAAGTGTCGGAGAGTGTCCAATACGAGATCATGGAGCAAACGTGAAAGAGCAGTTCTCAAAGCTAGGGTTTCGCATTCCATGGCTGATAGGGCGGGAACTGATCTCGCAAAGCCATCAACAACGACGCCATCTTCATCTCTGCACAGGCCAGCCACCGATCCTTCCATTTCGCCCTCGATCCAGGAGCCATCGACGTTTACTTTCACGCAACCGGGCATCGGGGTGGACCAGCGAGTCGGTAAGCCGTTGTAACATTTGTTCTTTTTTCTCTTCCATTGTAGACCAAGATCTGAGGTTCCTCTGATCGACTCTGCCTCTTCAATAACCATGTCTGGATTCGGTTGGCGTCGTGCGAAGATGAACCCATTCCTGCCTTTCCAGATTACCCATAGGACATTCGCCACTAGTTCAGGATCAGGGAGGTTCGGATCTGAGGTAAGGACTGAGTTTAGCCACTTATCAAGCCTCTGAATATTTGCTGGTGTGATCTGCATGTTAAGTCTCGAGTCTGACCAGATTCTTCTTGTCCATTTGCACAGCAATAGGGTGTGTTCAACCGTCTCAGGAGCTTCGCGACAGATTGGACATAGCGGGTCAGGTACTACATTTCGCTTGTATAGATTTTCTGTTGTCAGGGATCGCATTGTGACATATAGACCATATGAAGTTTTGGATCTTGGGGAATTCCTCCAGGTGAATCAAAATAACCTCGAAACATGCACAGGTTGGAGGGTTACCAAAATCACTCGTTAGGTGAAAAATGAGTTAGTCATGGAATTTACATAAAATTTATTTTAGACCCATCAAAAGGTAACCGTTGTCACGGCACCCCCTGCCGCTGCCGACCACTGCATGCCGCCACATACACCCCATTTTCAACCCATTTCCTCCACTTGTTTTAATAAAACAATGAAATCGAGAGTGTTCGTTTCGAATCGGTTTCTCCCATTTCTTCGTTCGTACTCCTCTTCTTCTTCTTCTTCTTCTTCTTCTTCTTCTCTTTCGTTAATCAAACAGAAAGCCAGGCGATCCAGATCGTCGGCTATCCTCAATTCGGAGCGCGCGTTCGAGATCGCGAATCGCAGGCTAACGAGTGATTTTGGTAACCCTCCAACCTGTACATGTTTCGAAGTTATTTTGATTCACCCGGAGGAATTCATCATTGATTGTGCAACATTTAGGGTCTTGTAATGGGGATCAGCAGGACAGAAGTGAACTTGAGGAGGTTACTTGCAGCTGCACCTAAGCAGGAGAATCAAGCGAAACTTGCTCACGTATGTCTTCCCTCTGAAACCTGGCCGGTCATTGTTCTCTTTCTTTACCCATTGTCAATTGAGCACACTGTGTTTTTGGAGATTTTCTCACGGATGGATTCCAATGAGTAATTTGCTCTGACGAGTCTGCATTACGAGGGTGTGCAAACAAAGCTAACAGGGACAAAAATACCCGAGATAAAATGAGCAATCAAAGACGGAGACAAGATTAGTTGACTGGACTTTGGTCGGAGCTAACAAAGTTCCTCTTGTGTAAGCAAACTTTGTTTTGGGAAGGAAAAAGTTAATGACTCTTGAGGATAGGAACTAGCCTAAATTAAAAGTTAGGCGACTTACTTGAAACAATTAGTGTTTGATGATTCCAAATAAGAAATTTGTTAATTGGACGAAGCGAATGAAGGCTCTTTGAGCAAGTTTTCAATACGAAGTGTGGTGACTTTTATTGTGACTGGGGGAAACGACCAACATGAATTTCTTTGTTGGTAGCCATATGACTGTTACTGTCTCCTTCTATAGGTCTTTTTTATTGTGATCACTGATTGCTTGATTTTGCCCTTAGTGGGCGCTATGATCTTCTTAGTAACCTTGAGGGTGTAACTGTTTGTTGATTCTACCACGTTATTTCCTAGCCAGAAGAAAAGGAAAACTAAGTGAGATGACTAGATTGAAAATATATTAAGTTCCAAACGAGTGCTAAATCTAGAAATTAATGACCAGTTCAGTGACATGTACTGCAGTTCACCTCTATGAACTTAATTTCCAGGAGATGATTAGTTTAGGACGACTTAGTGTCCTTAGTAAAAGTTAGTCTAATGTATCTTTCGTTCAGGTGAGCTCTGTCGTTAATCTAGTTAGTGACTTTCTCAGTTCTTTGAAGTGCTAGATGCATCTCTTTACTTTTACAATGCTGTTTTCATAATGGCTTTGTAGTATGTTGCTACTTTAAGAGAACAACTGGAGCAGCTGGCTGAGGAGAGAACCCTAGATGGGTTGCCAAGGTCCTTCACAAGTCCTTCAGAACTCTCTGTCATTTACTACTGTAGTTGAATGAGATGAGCATTTCATCTTGGATTTTTCATTTTTGAACATTGAACTGCTTGTTGGACATTTATTATATGAATTTTCTGGTTATGGACTGGATCACAGACTGCTTGTTGTTGCCTCTTATATTCGCTCAGGAGGACTAGCAGGAACCAATTAAATATTGCAAGCTATTCTGGATTTTTTTGTTTTTTATTATCTGGTTCCCTGGTTTTGTAGAGTGGCAGAGAGGAAGAGGGAGGGAGACATTTATTAGGTTCTGGACAAGCCTTTTTCATGTGGTCTATCTGTTACCAGGACAGTGTGATGAAGTTATTGAGCCTAATGTATTGGGTCATATGTGCATTGAGAAGTTTAATTTCTTATTCGTAAAGCACAAAATTGTGTATATTGATGTTTTAATCTGTCTTGGAAATGTGAGAGGATTTGTGAATGGGTGAATGATGACCTTCCATAGTTTTTGTAGCTTGTGGAAATCATTTTAGCTGTTAGTCCAAATTTTATTATCTTTATGATGGGGAATTCAGTGATGCGATTAATGTTGTAACTAATAATAATATTCTTGGGTGTTATACGCGAGCACAAGCTTGTGTGTGCGCGCACAAGCAAGCATGCACAGCTACATGCTTCAGAATTTTATGTCAATCGTCATTTGTTGCTTAGTAGTAGATGTGAGCGTACGAAGGTTAGCGACTCTGTTCGAAGGCATCAAAATGAAATTTAACCTTGTGTTTATTGTGTCTTTCAAGTGAACATGCTTGTAGTTGAATCGGCACACATTGATTTGTTGCCTTGATAATGGCTTGGATCTGTTGGTGCAGAGTTCCAAAGGCAATGGTGATTGATTATTCTGAAAAGATTGAAGCAATTGCTGCTAAGTTATTAGCTCCTTTGGTGAGTGCCAATGACCTTTAAATTTTTGTGCTGGTTTTCTATATGACAGCTGAGATTCGATTATTGCTGGTTTTCTACATGTCTCTTGGAGATATTCGGTTTGGTCCATAGAGTTATATCACCTTTCTTCTTCCTGCAATTACTGAATATTGGGGGAGGTGGCTATTCTTACTTTCGTTGTCTTGATTGCTTTAAGTGCAAGTCTGTAAGCTGAAAATAAATGGATGGCTAAAATCTTCTTGTCCCCTTACAGAGACAAAGCTGGTTTTTGCAGTTCTTGATCATTTCATGGTTCTAGCAGAGTTTGTTTGTGCTGTTGTGGATGGAACAGAATCTTACATTCTTTAATGGCATAGGAACCCCTCTTAAGTCAGAATGAGTTATACTTTCAAGCATTTGGCATCCAGAACTAGAACTGTTCTGTGTGTCAGTTAGAGCTTAGACGGTCCTCTATTTTGTGAATAGCCCTCTAGTCACAATGTTTGGTATTCTTTTTTATATTTGACATGTTCATACCATTTTCCCATTTAAGATTGTAAGGGGACAATGACACAAATGGTCCTTGGATTTGGCCCAACATGCAATGTGGTCCATGAACTTTTAATTTGTTCAATTTGATTCTTGAACTTTGGTACATGTACAATTTAGTCCCTCGACTATAAGAAAATGTTCAATGTTATCCCTAATCTTGAATTAATAAAAGACAACATTTAACATTTTCATATAGTTCTGGGACTACTTTGAACATGTACCAAAAGTCGAGGGACCACATTGCATATTTTGCAAAAGTTTAGGGATCACATTTAACAAATTAAAAGTTCAGGGACCTCATTGTATATTAGGCTAAAGTTCAAGGACCATTTGTGTCATTATCCCTATAGTGAGCACCAAAAAAACATTGATTGGCGTGCAATGATTGGACCAAAAGGTATTCTTGACTATTCACAAAAGAAATAGAGAGGTTTTTTTTTTTTTTGGGGGGGGGGGAGGGAGAGAGAGAGATTATACTAGATGGTTGCTAATTGCTGCTGCTTGCTGCAATTTTTTTAGCTTTTTGTCTTGCAGGTGTCTATGATGCCTATGGAGGTTGTCAACTCACATACCTATTTAAGTGCACTTTTTAACTGAAAAAGTTTTAGTTGCTTTGGTATGAGGTTTGATGATATGGTACTCTGCTTGCATTTCTCAGCTTGATGTGGAAGAGTCTCAGGAGAACTTTCCAGGAAGTTCTTCTGGAGAAAGCCCTCATAAACAATTGGAAGATCCAGTTACCCCAAAATCAGGATTAAGAAGGAGATTTGCGTAAGCGAATCTACTGCTCTGATGATGCATTTGTTTTATGTAACTCTTAATAGAGTGCCTTAAGGTTATCTACATGAGCTATTACCAATTGGTGATTGTGATTTGTCATTTAGATTCTTTAACAGGCCGACCTCAAGTACTGCAGATACAACTCAATCCTGTAATGAAGTTGTGTTATGGACTCATTTGTGGGACGCGCTTATGCTAGGCGCAATAATTGAATTTCAGTATTTCGATAGGCTTGGGATTCTTATTTTATTTGCTGTTGATTTATTTCCTAGAATAAGTTATTTGCTATTGACTTATTTCCTAGAATAAGTTATTTGCTATTGATTTATTTCCTAGAATAGGTTCTTTACGTATTATGTTTTTAAGAAGAAGCCTAAATTAGAGGTTTCCTATTCTTGTAAGAAGATTAGTCCTATTTAAAAGGACAGGATGAATAAACAAAGGCAAGCCGATTTTTATCAGAAATTCCAGAGGTTTGGGGTTCTCTCTAACGAACTCTAAGGTTTCAAGCTCCCTTCGATGAGTTTGAGTGTTTATTCAAAATAGGTAGATCAAGGAATCGAAACAAGGGAAAAGGGAAGTCCATTGAGTTGGATTTTCCAGTTAATCGCCCTGTGACACGGTCTGTATCGCGGGACCTTAACAAATTGGTATCAGAGCCAGACACGATGGGCGATGCTAGCATGATCGAGGATTTGAGATCTTTACTGCAAGAGGCACAAGCTGTGAACGACGCTAGGGTGGCGGAAGTGGAAAGAAGGATGGGTAACCAGATGCAACAACTATCGCTCCAAATGCAGGAGCTGATTTCTGGATTGAATCGTGGCACAAATAAGGACTTCGATGGAACTGCTAGCTGCAACAATCATTTGGGGCAAACACAACAGAATCGTACCAATTCCCAGCCAATTGGGAGTGGGGTGGTTCCCCGATATACCAAGCTGGATTTTCCTACTTTTGATGGTTCTACAGATCCATTAATCTGGCTGCATCGATGTGAAAAATTTTTCTCGAATCAACGTACGCAGGAGGCAGACAAGGTTGGATTAGCCGCATTCCATATGCTAGATGAGGCTCAATTGTGGTACCATCAGTTGGAGATCGAGAACCCTTCCATGAATTGGGCGGAATTGAAAGAGTATTGCACTCTCCGTTTCGGCCCACTTGCCCGAAGCAATCCCTTGGGAGAGCTGGTCAACTTGAAACAAACGGGCTCAGTTGAGGAATATCAGCGAATGTTCCAAGAACGCTTGGCACGAGCAAGCAAGTGTGTTCGCGCTGATCAATATGTTAGCCTGTTCACTGCTGGGTTGGCAGATTTTGTCTGACTTGATGTGGAACTTCATGACCCACCAGATTTGGCTCATGCTATGAATTTGGCTAGAGCATTTGAAAGGAAACAAATGGTGCTGAAAGAAGTAACAACACGGAAAGGGGCTTGGCAGAGCAGCAAGACCAATTTCCCTTCCAACGTGGCAACCTCCACACCCTCACTTTCTACTGGCAGCATTGCTTCAGGGGGAAACAAAGAGGCGAGATCAGTAAGTTCACCAAACCCTTTTATCAAAAAATTATCTAGAGCAGAAATGGCGGAACGGCGGGCAAAGGGTTTATGTTATAATTGCGATGATCCTTACACGACTGGGCATCAATGTAAGAAGCTCTTTTGGCTGGAGTTAGCTGATTCTGATGAAACAGAAACTGCATCTGCAGTTGAGTCCGAACCTGCTATTTCTTTGCATGCAATTACGGGTCAGAAGAGTGCAAAAACAATGCAAGTGAAGGCTGTTATGCACGAGCAGCCACTGCTGGGTTTGGTAGACTCTGGAAGCACACATAACTTCATTAGTTTAACAGCTGCCGAACGCTTAAGCATACATGCTCAACCTCAATCAAGTGCAAGTGTCTCGGTTGCTAATGGGGACAAGGTTCAAAGCAAAGGGATGTGCCCAACGGTATCATTTCAAATTGATAATAATGCTTTTACTGCCGACTTCTTTATTATTCCTTTGGCTGGCTTTGACATGGTACTAGGTATTAAGTGGTTACAAACCTTGGGGCCAATCCTTTGGGATTTTGCGGCACTCACCATGAGTTTTGCGTTAAATGGAGATCGAATTGTCCTTCAAGGGCGCCAGCCTTGCAACACTTATCAACTCCATTTACTTCAAGGGTCAGACGAGTCCCGCTGCAAATTGGAGGAATTGTTGGCTGACTTTGCTGATTTATTCCAAGAACCTTCAGGGCTGCCCCCTTTACGGAATTGTGACCACCGAATCTGTTTGGAACCAGGGAATGGACCAGTGGTTGTGCGGCCATATCGCTATCCACATTTACAAAAAGATGAGATTGAAAGACAGTGCGCACAAATGTTACAGCAAGGGATCATCCGGCCTAGCAGGTCACCATTTTCATCCCCGGTTTTACTGGTTAAGAAGCATGATGGTACTTGGCGATTTTGCGTTGATTATCGGGAGCTTAATGCCAAAACTGTCAAGGACAAGTTCCCTATTCCTGTGGTGGAGGAACTATTGGAGGAATTACATGGATCCAAGTACTTTACGAAGCTAGATTTAAAATCCGGTTATCATCAGGTTCGCATGAGTTCACCAGATATTGAGAAAACAGCCTTTCGCACACATCACGGGCATTTTGAATTTCTTGTCATGCCCTTTGGATTGTCCAATGCTCCTTCAACATTCCAAGCACTCATGAATGATGTCTTTCGTGCTCATCTACGTAAGTTTGTTTTAGTTTTCTTCGATGATATTTTAATCTATAGTACGACATGGGAGGATCATTTGTATCACTTACGTGTGGTTTTTGACTTATTGCGCGCCCATCATCTTTATTTAAAGCAATCCAAGTGCTCTTTTGGGGAAACCCAAGTAGCATATCTTGGCCATGTGATTTCTGCTGCTGGTGTGTCAGTTGATACAAGCAAAATAGAAGTAATTGTGGACTGGCCTCAACCACAGTCAATTACTGCTTTGAGGGGATTTTTGGGTTTAACCGGATACTATCGCCGGTTCATAAGGGATTATGGGCAATTGGCAGCACCATTAACAAGCATGCTTAAACGCAACTCTTTCCACTGGAGTGACGAGGCACTGGCTTCTTTTACTCAACTAAAACAAGCGCTTGCTACTGCTCCTGTATTGCAATTGCCGAATTTTGAGGAAAAATTTATCGTGGAGTGCGATGCTTCTGGGGGAGGTATTGGGGCTGTTCTTCAACAAAACAACCACCCAATTGCTTTTTTCAGCCGACAGTTGGCGGAGCGCTACCACAAATTGGCTGCCTATGAGCGGGAATTGATTGGATTAGCCAAAGCAGTACAACATTGGCGTCCATATCTTTGGGGGAGAGCCTTTCTCATTCATACTGACCACTATAGTCTGAAGTTCTTGCTTGAGCAGCGGATTACCACTTCCCCCCAACAACATTGGATTACTAAACTTATGGGCTTTGATTTTTGTGTTGAATATCGAGCTGGCCATTTGAACAAAGCTGCCGATGCCTTGTCTAGGCGCTCAGCTGAAGGGGAGGTCTTGTACGCCATCAGTCAGCCTCGCTCTTTGTTATTAGATGCTATCCGAGAGGAAGTAAAAAATACTGATTCGTTGCAAGAATTGTGTGTCCAAATTGCAGCCAAAGCAATGGACAAAGTTTGGTCTGTTCATGATGGTCTCATTCTTTATAAAGCCGGATTTATTTGCTGCCCTCTTCTCCGTTAATTGCAACAGTCTTGTCGGGTTACCATGATAGTGCACATGAGGGGGTTCAGAAGACTTTACAGCGGTGCGCAGTGATTTTTATTGGAAGGGTATGAAGTCCGGCATTGCTGAGTATGTTGCAGTTTGTCCTGTTTGTCAACGCCACAAGGCTGAAAATTTAAGTCCAGCAGGTTTGCTTCAGCCTTTGGCACTTCCCTCACAAATTTGGGCTGATATCTCCATGGACTTCATTGATGGACTGCCCAAGGTTTGGGGGAAAACGGTATTGTTTGTGGTGGTGGATCGATTTTCTAAATATGCACATTTCATCCCTATGGCACATCCTTATACAGCTCCACGAGTGGCACACATTTTCTTAGAAAATATTGTGCGTTTACACGGGCTACCAGAATCTATTACCTGTGATAGGGATGTAATTTTCACCAGTCACTTTTGGAGGGAACTTTTTCGCCTGTGTGGCACTAAACTTGCATTCTCTTCTGCATATCATCCTCAGTCGGATGGACAAACTGAGGTTGTGAACCGCACCATTGAAATGTACTTGCGGTGTCTTGTGGGTGATCGTCTCAACGTTGGGTGGATTGGATTCCTTGGGCAGAATATTGCTACAATACTTCTTTCCATACAGCTCTTCAAACTACACCGTTCAAGGTTGTCTATGGCCGTGAACCGCCTAGATTATTATGCAA
>JAGVVM010004098.1:0-24381 GCA_019149425.1 Psidium friedrichsthalianum
TTGGTGTGGGTTCAATTACAGTAATTCACCCAATGGACTGAAGTTTGATGACTTGGGTATGAAGTCACTGGAAGCTCTCTCGTCTTCACCGGCATGTTTCTCCCAGGGTACTGAAATTTTTTTTGGAGTCTTTTCCCAAGCGCTCTGCCACTTGGCCTGAGGAGAAGCTTCCCACTTCAAGCCCGTGGGCATCATCACATGCTATGCACAAGACCCAGTACAAGTTTCTGAGGAGTTTCTTGCCAGAGCACATCCATGCCCACGCATGGGACTAGTTATTGTGACTGCTGGTGGGATGGGAGGATCAGATCTTTTCTCAATTATGGGTTGCCAGTCCCTCGTTGAGATTTTGAGTCGCTTATTTAAAGTTCCTGGAGCGTTATGAGTAGCCCTCAAATTGGCTTGTTCAAGGGCATAGGCTATCTTTGATAGACAATGCCTTGTTCTGTATGGTGCAAATACTTGGTGTCAGCTGGTCAGGGTTCAGGACTCATTGAGCACATTCTCAGTGTGTAGTAATCTGAGTTGGCTATGACAGGTGGCACCAATTCAGCGGTTGTGCTCATAATCGAGCTAGGAATCTGCAAGTGGTCAAGGGAGGCTGCTCAGATCGCTTGCTTGCTTCGCTATTCTTTTGATTCATTAATCTGAAAGGTCATGTCCAGGCGGCCCTGAAAAGACGTTCAATTACACATACTGCATTCCAAGATCCCATCTACAGATATCGTTGGGTTATAATGAATGGATGTGCTCGAATGTGGGGCCTAAACTTGGAGCTCTTCCTTAAGTATGTCTCTTTAAAAGAAGATTGAGATAGGGTATATCCTGTTCTGTGGTTGGAGTTGATTCTTGAAAGAAAATGGTGGGGGAGGTTCACCATGATATCATGCTGGCTGGTCTGATTGATTGAAGCAATTGTCTGCCATTTCAGTCAGTTTTCAACGTAGGGTCAACTGCACCGGATCTTGTCCAGAAATGGGATCCTGGCTTGTCTTGGAGCCAAACGCTTATACCTTGGGCCATGCTCGGACAAGATTAATTTCTCGGTTCAGGCAAGCAGAGGACCGGACCTCCATCGTCGCACGAGCTCCAAAATGTGCCGGAGCTTCTGCCAACTTAAATGAGGATGTAGGTTCTCTTAGATGGTTCCAAGTACATAGAATTTTGTTTTTTCCTTTTCTATCCCGGTAAGAATAGGAGGAATATCTTCCAGTGTAGCTTACATCCCAGTGTAATTCACATGAAGCTAGTTAAATTTTAGTGGCAGTGGAGAAGGATTGTACATGCTTGTCCCTTTTGAGGTGAAAGAGAATGGGTTCAGCAAATTTTCTGCAGGAGGGGTGACCCTTTGCCTTGAATTCGTGCTTTTTGTAATTGTACCGGGCTTTCGTCTAATCACAATCAAAGCAAATGCAGAAGCAAGCATGGAAATGAATCTGGATTGCAATTTCGCGAGCAAGAGCTATCAGAAAAGATGGGCATAGTCAGCGATGTGTCGGCGCGAATCAATAATTTCTTGCTCCTATTCATGCTTGAGGTGAATGGTCACAGTAGCCCAGCAATTTCCAGGGACTGGCATTTGTTTTGGCATCAGCGGACAAAGTGGACAAGTCCCTAGCATCATTATTAGGCATAAAGGGGAAGACACAGGCCACATGAAAGGCTGGGTACGCCATGCGACCAAACGTAGCTTTCTTCTCCATTTTTCTTGAGGTGAAGCGCAAAAGCCAATTGAAAACCACTGATGTTACCCCAAGAATGGTTGGCTATCAGCTGCTTTTATTGTTCATGTGCTTTTTGGGAGAGTATATTTCCTGCCATTTTATTGGTTGGTTAAGGCATTCGATACGATGCGTCGTTTTTAACTTGAGGACGAGTACCGAGCATCGAAAGACCCCGAATATCAAATATCTCGGGTTCTGAATTGGAGACTCTTTTGGAGAGAGAAAGGAAATGACAAAAAGAGTAAGAATGTCTAAATTATTCAGGTTGCTTCACATGAATAGAAACATAAGCTATCTATTAAACAAAACATGGGTCTATTATGTTCATTTTCATCCGAGCAAGACTGTCTTAGATCAAGATCTTAATCGATGGTTAAATGCATTTAGGTAAAGAATGAAGACTTGAGGGTGCTGAGGAGACGTAAATCTAGATATATGTGATAATGACTAGTTTTTGAACTTTGGTGCGATGTGATCCTGAATTTTACGTTAATGTGCAATGTGGTCTCTAAATTTTAATTTGTCCAATATGATCCTAAATTTTTGTGCATTCCAATTGGTTTTTGAACCGTATGAAAGTGTTCAATATTGTCCTTTCATTAATTTCAAGTTCAGAGACAACACTGGACATCTTCATATAGTCTATAGACTAAATTGAACATCCACCAAAAGTCTAAGGACCATATTGAACAATTTAAATGTCCAGGGATGACATTGCAAATGGGGGCTAAAGTTTATGGACCATATTAAATAGATTAAAAGTTCATTGACCATATTATACAATTGGTCAAAATTCAATGACCATTTGTGTAAGAGAAATGAAGGTTTCCCTTCTTATCAATATAGATGGTCGTTTGCCATTACTTGGGGCTAGCTTGGTGCAGTAAGTGCCTATTGGGCTCCAAACCGATGGGCCTAGAACAACAACTTCAACAATAGTTCATAGGGTGAAGCCCAACGCAGAGAGAAATGCCAGATAGTAGATGCATGTGTAATCTGGATCTGGGAAAAGCGGCCCAGACGAATCTTCGATGGTTCGACATGACATGTAAAGTGGAGAAATTAAGGCTGCGCTATGGTAACCATTCTCATTCTCTGATTCTATTTCTTGAAATAGTAAAGAATGAGAATCATGTTGGTAACCCAAATAATTCTGATTCTGATTCTGTTCCCAGAATCGGTTTTAGAGAATCAGAATCAGTTTTAGAGCAAAATCCAGAACAAAAAAAAAGTTGGTTTTAAAAAAGAATCACTTTTGATAATCACAAAATATAATGAAATCTCACATCTTTCACTTTTCTCTTTCAGTTTTCTCATCACTTTTCTCTCAACCTAATAAAAATAAAAATAAATTTTTTTTGAAAAAATTGGAAATTTTTTTAAAATCACAAAAATTTTAGAAATTTCCTAAAAATAGAAAAAGCTTAGATTATGCTAGTTTGACCTCATTTTCATAAATTGGGGCCTAAATTTCCTAGATTTCCTAAATTTCACTCTTTTACAAAAAATTTTGCCGAAGATGAGGGCATCCAACATGTAGATGGTAACATATATACTTCGTAGCCATGTGTCACAAAATGTGGTAATCGATGATTAAATGCATTAAGGTAAAGAATGAAGACTTGAGGGTGCTGAGGAGACGTAAATCTAGATATATGTGATAATGACTAGTTTTTGAACTTTGGTGCGATTTGATCCTTGAATTTTAATTAATGTGTAATGTGGTCTCTAATTTTTAATTTGTCCATATGATCCCTAAAATTTTGATGCATTCCAATTTGGTTTTTGAACCGTATGGAAGTGTTCAATATTGTCCTTTCATTAATTGAAGTTCAGAGACAATACTGAACATCTTCATATAGTCTATAGACTAAATTGAACATTCACTAAAAGTCTAAAGACCATATTGAACAATTTAAATGTCCAGGGATGACATTGCAAATGAGGCTAAAGTTTATGGACCATATTAAATAGATTAAAAGTTCATTGACCATATTATACAATTTCAAAATTCAATGACCATTTGTGAAAGAGAAATGAAGGTTTCGCTTCTTATCAATATAGATGGTCGCTAGCCATTACTTGGGGCTAGCTTGGTGCAGTAAGTACCTATTGGGCCTCCAACTGATGGGCCTAGAACAACAACTTCAACAGTAGTTCATAGGGTGAAGCCCAAAGCAGAGAGAAATGCCAGATACACGTGTAATCTGAATCTGGGAAAGCGGCCCAGACGAACCTTCGATGGTTCGACGTGATATGTAAAGTGGAGAAATTAAGAATACTTGCAAAGCTTGTCCAAGGATCGACTGGAGAAGAATTTGGTCTTGAAACCTCCATTGGATGTCTCATACGACTCAAGAAAATGTGGTTGATTTCCATGGAGACTTTGTGTACATTTCCCAGTGATCGTGCCGGGAACAGAGGAGAGGGAGGGGGGGGGGCGCATGGGCACGGACTGGACCGGCGACAGGTTTAAAGAGAGAAAAGCTCGAAAAGATGCTCAACAAAATCCTCCGAAAGCAAATTCCCAAATCCAAAGGCAGCAAAGCTCAGTCTTCAAGAATCTGCTAGAAACACTCCCTCGAATGCGAAGGAAAGTATCTGGAGTCTGGCTTTTCTGGCATTTAGACATGGAGATCAAACTGGCCGTTCTCAAACTGTCATGCTTGGCCTTCGTTCATCTTCCGCACCTTCGCATTCCCCGTTGTCATGATCGCGGAGATGACAAAGACCATCCCCAGAATCTCGTCCAGTTCGATTTTCAACGTCGTCTTCTTGCTTCTTTCTTCATCCTTCTTCATGCAGGGTCTGCTCTGCCTCTCTCTTTCTCTAACCAAAAGTTGTCCGATTTGTACTTTGAGTTCTGCACTTGGAACCCACTTGACTAATGACCAAATGCTCTCATTTTTCTTCAGGAGCTCATGCGGGCATTGGCGTCAACTACGGCACAGTCGCAAACAACTTACCTCCACCTGCCGAAGTCGCCCATTTCCTCCTCGAGTCCACCACCATCGACCGCGTCAGGCTCTTCGATGCGAACCCGGACATACTAAAAGCCTTTGCTCACACTGGCATTGCCGTCACGGTCACTGTCCCTAATGATCTCATCCCTCAGCTCTCCAAGCTGAGCAATGCCCAAGATTGGGTGAGGACTAACGTCAAGGCTTATGTTCCCGCCACCAATATTGTCCGAATTTTGGTCGGAAACGAAGTGCTGTCGACCATGAACAGGTTGCTGATAGGCAACCTGGTGACGTCAATGCAGATGCTGCACTCAGCCCTCGTCGATGCGTCACTGGACGGGAGGATCAAGGTTTCCACCCCTCACTCCTTAGGTATTTTGTCCAATTCGACCCCGCCATCAAGCGGGAAGTTCCGGCAGGGATACGACGTGCACATTCTGAAGCCGCTGCTCAGCTTCCTCAGGGAGACCGGCTCACCTTTCTTGGTGAACCCGTACCCGTTTTTCGGCAGCTCCGAGGATACTCTTGATTACGCGCTGTTCAGGCCGAATCCAGGGTGACGGATGAGAATACCAAACTTGTTTACACAAACATGTTGGACGGGCAATTGGACGCCGTCTACTCAGCGATGAAGGTGCTGGGCTTCACCGATATCGAGATCGTGATTGCCGAAACAGGATGGCCCTCGATGGGCGACTCGACCCAAGTCAGTGTGGATGCAAAAACGGCGGCAGAATACAACAGTAATCTCATCCGCCATGTATCGTCGGGCACCGGCACGCCCCTCATGCCAAAACGGACATTCGAGACCTACATTTTCGCTCTCTTCAACGAGAATCTAAAGCCGGGACCGTTGTGTGAGAGGAACTTCGGACTCTTCAGGCCGGACATGACCCCTGTATACGACGCGGGATCTTGAGGCCCACGGTAGCCGCTGCAGCCGAGAGTTACCTTCCTTTATTCCGTTAGTCATCGCCCTTGTAAGTATGCTTGTTTAATTCCTTTGTCCACTTGGCTCTGGCAGGCTGGATCATCCATTCCGATCGACCCCAGTCCAGTCCCGAGCTCCGTGACACCGCCGACAACTCCGGCGTCCATGTCACCACCCAAGGGAACACAATGGTGCCTGCCCAAAACAGAAGCAGACCCAGATGCTCTGCAGAGAAATCTCGACTACATATGCGGGCTCGGGTTGGACTGCGGACCTATCCAAGAAGGTGGCGCGTGCTTCTTGCCGAACACGGTCCGTGCTCACGCAGCGTACGCCATGAATGTGTATTACCAAGCCATGGGAAGAAGCAACTACGACTGCGATTTCAAAGGGACCGGAGCTGTCACCGCCGTCGATCCAAGTTAGTCCTCCTCCTTCCTCCTTGCTGATCATTCGGGGGGAGAAAGATTTTTCATTGCTCTCCAACAACTGCTCCCTGATTCTTTATCATTTTCAGGCTATGGAAAATGCACGTACCCCGGATGATGGGAGCGTCTCTTGCTCGTAAGATTAGCAAGAAGAACAGCACCAGAACATTCGTCTTCCGTATTTCCACCAATTTTGAGACAACTATATCTCTCTTCTAGTTCAGCTATGTAGTTCCAATTTCTATATTTTAATTGAAGACAGTGACAAAGGCAAATGCGGCTAAAAGTCTGCTTACCAAATGGAAATCTAAGTCGTAGCCATAAATCTGTAGTACTTCTTGTTCCTTTTTCGCAGGTCGGTCGCTCAGCTCGATTAGTCATTTACGGCTTACTTTTCTGCCGTAACTCAGTATGACGACGGTCATGTCGGGCCAGCTTCAATACAGTTAGCAATGGAACTTTGTCTCAAATTTTCGGTGGATGTTAAATTTGTGTCTCGAATTTGAGCCGCGTACCAGACGCAATCCGACGAAAGGATATTCACCGAATTGTCCTGTTGAAGAAGTATTATTATGGTTTGTATCTTTTACGGAAGAAGACGTACGGTATAAGGCAATTGAGTGTTTGGTCGGCCCTCGTCAAATCTTCTGTGGGACTCTTCTATTTCCTAGTTGGAACTTCTTTTGCGGCTTGTACAACGGAAATCGTGTGGGTTTTGCCTTTTTGGGGTTTAGAGAAAAAGAAAATAAAATAAAAATAAAAAGTAAGGGTTTTGCCTTTTTGGGGCTCTGTTTTTTCTGGTGGGAGCCGTATAGTGGGTTCTGGAAGGCACACAAGAAGAACCATGACTTCGTTGGTTGTTTAGTTGAGATCTTCTAGCTGCGAAGAGCGCACGGTGAAGTTCTCTCGAAGAACAAAGGCGACGTTCTTGGTTTAGCCGTTCGAAGAGCAAAGAAGATAAGTTTCGGATTTTCTCCGTGAGTTTTTGAGTGAGTTCTTTGTGAGAGATTGTGAGATATTAATACTTGTGGGTTTGTTTGGGCTTAATTTAGATGCGAAAAATACTTGAGTGCATGAGCGATTGTAACACCGATGCTCCAATTATAGTAAATTATATTGCCGGCTCTTCTCGTAGATATAGGTACCGACATTCGGACCGAACCACGTAAATATCTGGTGTCATTTATCACTCCTCATTATTTTTTTGGCCTTTTCGTATTGACTTAATTTGGCAGATCTTGATTAGTTTTTGCGTTACGTCTCAACAATTGCTATCAGAGCTTGGGATCGGATTTTTGGATTGTGATATGAGGCTTTTGCTTGTCTGATTATTATTTGGATGTTATGTTTATTACAATTATGTCTAGAGTGAAAGTAGAAATTAAGAAGTTTAATGAGAGGAAAAACTTTGGATTGTGGAGTGTTATGATGCGCACTATTGACAACTCAAGATTTAGCTAAGGCATTGAATGACAAAGATGAGTTGCCGATTTCGATGAAAGATATTGATAAGGTAGAGTTATTGAAGAAAGCAAAGAGTATAACACTATTGAATTTATCGGATGAGGTGTTAATAGTGGTGGTCGAGGAGAAAGATGCTGCATCATTATGGGCAAAAATTCAAGCTCTCTATGCAACGAAAGGTTTGAACAATCGCTCAAACATATTGAAGAAAATGTTTTGATTTAGATATACTGAAGGTACGTTTATTAGATCTCACCTAGATGAATTTAATAAACTCATTAAGAATTTGAAGAACGTCGGTAAAACACTTGATGATGAAGAACATGGCATGATGTTGTTAGCTTTTTTTTTCAAAGTCATGAGAGCACTTTACTGATTCTTTGCTACAAGGGCAAACGTTGACGAATGTGAGGCATGTACCGGAATTGAGAAAGAACCTTATCTCATTGAGTGCTCTTGACAGGTTCGGATATCGAATTTTACTTGAAAGTGGATTTTTGAAGGTCTCTTAAGGCGTGCTTACTGTGATGCGAGATAATATAGACTACGGGTTATATATCCTATAGGGAAGGACAGTGATTGACTCGTCTGCTAGATTCTCTGATACTTCAGGTCAGGATATAACATAGTTATGGCATATGAGACTTAGACACATGAGTAAGAGAGAGATGATTGTTATGAGTCAGAGAGATCTATTGGGAGGTCATCGAATTGAGAAGCTGGACTTTTGTAATCATTGCGATGTGGGTAGTTAGCGGAGAGTGAAGTTCAGTACGATAGGTCACCGAACTTCAAAGATTATAGGCTGCGTACACTCAGACTACCTTCTCACTTTCCGTCCAAGGAAAGTGCCAGTTATGTATTGTACTTTGTTGATGACGATGCAAGGAAAGTCTTATATGTCTTCTTAAACACAAGAGTGAGGTGCTTGATCGGTTCAAGTTATGGAAGGTGATGATTGAAAGTAAATAGAAAGAAAGATCATGTGCCTGAGAATTGATAAAGGGTTAGAGTTCTGTTATGATGAGCTTGGTCAATTTTGCACAGGGGAAGGCATAGTGAGGCACCATATTGTTGTCGATATACCGTAGTTGGAAGGAATTGCAGAATTGATAAACAGAATTATATTGGAGAGAGCTCACTCTTTACTCTCCAATGTTGGAGTAGATTAAGATTTTTGGGCTAAAGTAGTTAATACTGCTTGTTGGTTAATGAATAGATCACCATAACCAGAAGTAGATAAGCTTGCTGATTACACCAAATTGAGAGTATTTGGTTGCCTTACTTATGCTCGTGTGAGTGATGGCACACTAGAATCCAGGGTAAAGAAGTGCATATTTCTAGGCTATGTACATGGAGTGAAGGGATACAGGCTGTGGTGCATTAGGAAAGATTTGCCCAATTTTATGTTCAACAAAGATGTTATCTTTGACGAATCTGCTCTGTTTCAAAAGAGGAGTGAGAGATCAATTGTGGAGAAAGATTTGGAGAGTGTTTAGAAGTAGGTGGAGCTTTAGGTAGAGCCTAGAGATGTTCAGAATGCAATAGATGTGACGGCGTTTGTAGAATCGCCAAATTCCATAATAGTTAGCAGTTGTTTCGAGGTCACAGATGACAAAGCTTTGACGTGTTCAATGAAGGTGAATGAGATAGAGCGACAGTTGTATGCAGATATTAAAATAGATAATTTGGCCGCGATAGAGATAGCTTCGGGTATTGAGATACAAAGACAGACTGTTGGAAGAAATTCAGTAAGCACCCTACTTACTGCATACTATAAATTGTTTAGTATGTCACAATGTACTTGGATGGAGGTGGAGCAATTATCCCATGCTTCACATGCTGATCATATTGGTTGTCTGAGTTATGCTATGGATAGTACTAAGCTTGATCTATTACATACAGTTAGAAAAATATATACAATTAGTCCAGGTATATATTGTGATGTTGTGAAGTTGATCCTCTTGATTTTGTTAGGGACGACGGATGTTAGGGTATATTTTGGAGAATGTAATTTAGGTAGTGTGGCAGTAACTAGGTTTGCGAACCTGGGTCACACAAGGAGCCTAAAAGATGGTCAACTTCTGAGCAATTATGCATTTACTTTTGTTAGTTGTGTTGTGAGTTGGAAAGTGTTGTTGAGAGACACTGTGGTCTTATTGATGACTGAGACTGGAAACATGATAGCAACAGAAAAAATTGAAGAGATGGTGTGGTCTAATGACTTGGTTAGTGATGTTAACGTGGGACATTTGGTTGATGTAATGTTCGATAAATATCAGAGATATCACTTGAGAATCAAATTCATTAGTGAACGAAATCTCTACGTAAGATATAACATGTCAAGAAGGAATGTGACCGAGAAGAAATTTCTTGTGGTGGAGAATCCTACGGGTATATGGATCAACTTCATTCCTTTTGACAAGTTCAAGCTCTGCTCAAACGTGATATGCGTCTGTGGAGAGTGAGCGTCCATCGAGGCGTTGAGAGAGCAGCATGGATGATGGGCACTATGACTTGACTTCAAATGTCTAAGCAAAGTGGAGATTATTAAATTTGTATCTCGAATTTGAGTTGCGCACGAAAAGCAATCCCATTAAAGGATATTCACTGAATTGAGCTGTTGAAGAACTATTATTGTTGTCTTCATCTTTTACTGAAGAAGACGTACAATATAAGGCAATTGAGTATTTGGTGGGCCACAGGTCAAATCTTCCGTGGACTCTATTTCCTAGTTGGAACCTCTTTTTATGGCTATACAAAAGAAATCGTGTGGAGCCAGGAAAGGGTTTAGAGAAAAATAAAAGAAAATAAAAATACAAAGCAAGGGTTTTGCTTTTTTGGGGTTCTCCTTTTTCTGGTGGAAGCCGTATCGTCGGTTCTGTGGGAAGCCACACAAGAAGAACGATGACTTCGTTGGTTGTTTGGTTGAGATCTTCTAGCTGTGAAGAGCGCACGGTGAAGTTCTCTCTAAGAACAAAGGCGACGTTCTTGGTTTAGCCGTTCATAGAGCAAACAAGATAATTAGCAGATTTTCTCTGAGTTTTCTGAGTGAGTTGTCTGTGAAAAATTGTGAGATATTACTTATGGATTTATTTGGATTTAATCTAGGTACGAGAATCACTCGAATACATAAGTGATTGTAACTCCGTTTATCTAATTATAATGAATTATATTGCCGGCTCTCCCCGTGAACGTAACTATCAACATTCGGACTGAATCACGCAAATATGTGATGTCATTTATCGTTCTTCATTATTTTTCTGGGTTTTTCGCATTGACTTAATTTGTAAGATCCTGATTAATTTCCGTGTTATATATCAACAATGGATTTGTTTTGCGAAAAAATGAGTGATGTTTTTATAAAAATGATTGTGTGCATCACTTATAAAATGAATGGATGAAATATTATGTTTTCATCGTCCACGAAAATGTTTGGACATGAATTACCATCCTAATGAAAATGTAATTTATTGCCTAATTATCTCAAGTGATTATATTCAAGAAAATATTTTTCAAACTACTCATTTTTCGCGAAACAAATTATGCGTTTGTCTGAGTGGAAGTGTTTTTTGGGAATTAGTTTTCTAGAATTTCATCCATTTTTTTTCGTCAAAAGAAAAATATTTTCATTAATCACTGGAACTAATTGATGACCTAGTAAACAAAAAAAAACACTTTTTGGTCAATGAAAAATTCATGCACAAAATTAGAAAAGTAAATTCCTTAATCTAAAGAGGTGAAAACACTTTCTAAATCACTCTTTTTGAACTTTTATTTTTTTAAATTTTAGTTTAATTTAATTTTTTTTTACGTTTTCCACTTGTTTCTTATCCCTTCGCCTATTGCCGGGCCTCGGTGACTGCCGGTCAACTGGCAAGTCGGGCTCTCCCCGAAGCCCACAAGCCTTGAGCTTGTCAATGGCCATCGGCGGCTAGTTGCAGTAGGGGAAGAAGGAAAAAGAAAAAGAAAGAATGGAAGAAAAGAAATAAAATAAAATAATAAAAATTATTTAATTTTTTTTTGCTTGAAATAAAGTGATAAGATTGAAAACATTTTTCAAATTAGATCTAAATACCATAAAATATTTTTTAGTCACATATCACTAAATAAAGGAAAGCTGATCATTTTCCTCAAAAATGATTTCTTGAAAAATATTTTCTTTTAACATAAAGTTTTCTATAAAACAAACGCACCTTTAGTGTTTTGTTGTCGAGTTTCATTGGAGAATTGGTGTGATATGTTAGAGGAATTATAATTGTCTGGCAAAGACACCAGCTGACAAAGGAGAAGTGAAACAAAAGATGAAATGCAAATACAGATGCAAGACATGATGATTATATAAACCGCAGAATCCTATTTTCCGTGCCCAAAAATATGAATTTTTTCTGTGTCGGTAAATTTTTTTAGTACGTATTCTTAAGTTTCCAAATATGTTGGTGAAAGAAAAAACGACTACGCCTTCCTTTTGTTTTTATGATAACCTACCAAAATTTTATGAAGTTATCAATTTTTTTTTTATAATTTGAAGATTCTTACTTTTGGTCATTACATGGTAGAAAGACAAATAAGAATTAGTAAAAGACAATAGTATGCTTTTATTAGAGACAAGAGAAATTGATAATTTTACAAAAACAAGTTAAACATTTGTAGTTAAATTAAAAATGAATTGATGAGGCAAAACTAGTTGTAATTACGGGCGAAGAGTTGGCAATGACTTTACTTGAGGGAGTTGGGCGACTGGAGATGAAATGACAATAAAAGTTGGTGAATGAATGAGGACTTTGTTTTTTGAAAAAAAGAAAGAAAAAGAATGAGGATTGATAAATTTAGAGATAAAAAATCCAAACGCAATTTAATAAGATTCAGCTAAGTAATCCTATGTTCTCAAGAATCTCTCTCAAAGTTTTTTTTTTTTGTTATTGGTTTTCTTTTAGAGAGGGACTTGCCGTTTTATTGATAGAGATCCATAATTTTTTTATTGGCTTGTATAAAGAATAAGTTGTTTAATAATTGAGTGGCATCTTTTTGTTTCCTGAATTATAGGGAATATACAAAGTAACAATTGAACAAGGAAAGAACACCAAATCAGGAGAATATTCTATAATCTTCTACCAAAGCAGGAGGATTCTGTTGATTTAGTCAACACTCTCCCTTAAGTTGGACTAAAGATATCATTAGAGGTCAACTAGTTCCCATGTCCTGAAATGGTCCTTTAGCAAGGGCTTTTGATGAAAATATCAGCCAACTGATCTTCACCTCGAACATAGAGAGTTTCAATGGTGTTGTTCTGACCTTTTCCGTACAAAATGGCAGTCCACCTCAATGTGTCCATTCTTTAATGGAACATGGGATTTGAGGCAATATGAGTAGTAGCTTGATTATCACAAAACAAATTTGTAGATGACATGCTTGGTTTGCACCCTAATTCTTGGAGGAAAGTTGCAGCCAAACTATCTCACTAGTACTAGGAGCCATTGCTCGATATTCTTTTTAGCACTTGAACGAGCAGTAACATTTTCTTTTTACTTTTCAAAGTAACAATATTACCTCCTACGAAGGTGCAAAAGCCCGTAGTACACTTCCTGTCATTGGGGGCTTCCTACCTAATCTACAATTTGCATACCCTACAATATCTGTATGGTCATTAAAATACACCCCTTCTTGGGTGTCTTTCAAGTACCTTACATTCGATCAACCACTCCAGGGGCCTTGAGTCCAGTTTTGCACGGCATTGTATTACATAGCTACTCGTATATATGGCGAGTAATGGTCAAGAGTTTCACATTGTACACCCCTGAGTTGGCTGCCTGTTTAGAAATAATACATAATTGGTCTCATCAAGTGAATCATGTGATATATATATAGTTCTTTGTGGTGGTCTCGTAACACTAGTATACCTTTTTAGCTAAAGAATAGCAAAACGAACATGCACTTTTGAAGCATATAGATCGAGTTTAACCATATTTTGAGCGGAAGTAGCTGTACTACAAAAACCCTCAAATGTGAGACAATTGAACTTCTTCCCGTATAAAATTTCTACTGAGTCCTTGTATTCAAGCACTTATTAGGATTCGATGAATAATATGAGCATCGATGCGAACATCGTCACTCCAATATTTTTGGGCTATTCCCAAAAAAAAGTAATGGGCGTGGTAATCTATCTAAACATGACGATTTTTTCCTTTTCTACTATGCCATTCTGTTGGGAATCCCAGCACCGGAAGTTTGATGATAATTCTCAAAATTGGCGCAAATAAACTTGAAATTCTTACTTGTGTATTCTGTCCATTATTTGTGCACAACACTTTCATGTTGGTCTTAAAATTGATTTTGTATCATAGCACAAATGTCTTGAAAATCAAATAAGAACCTCACTTTTGTTTGAGAGGATATAGCCATGTAGTGCAAGACTTATCATCAATAAAAGAGACAAAATACTATAGCCTCTCGAGGCTCATGGGAGCACTCCACATATCATAATGTATTAAATCAAATAATTTGAAGAGATATGGGACTCTTGGGAAAAGGAAGTCTATGTTGTTTAGTGAAATGACAACATTCACATGAACTAGAAATAATGAGATAATGAGCTATCAAGTGTGTGTAAAATTTGATAAAATGGATGGACCCATGTTCTATGCCATAGTTCCAATGTCTTCTTACATTGTGGGTTGCACTCATGTTCTCAGGTATTGATCTATGACATAGAGTCCATTTTTGTAGCCTTCCTTCACCATTCGTCCTCTTGGTGATGCAATCCTAAAATAAAACCTTAGAAGTAGAAAAAATGACATTGCAGTTCTATTCTTTCGTGCACTTGCTAACAAACAATAGATTTGAAGATAAATCAGGTACAATCAAAGCATTAGAACCCTTAAACAACATCTTAAATTTTCCCGCTCCTTGTGTCGGGACCTGTGCTATGTTAGCAATAGTAATAGGAGGAGAATCATTAGAGACAATTTTAACCATCATTTGATCTAATTACACATAGGGTTAGTGGCACTCGAGTATATAACAAATTGATTTTTGAACTAAGTCAGGAACACCTTACCAAAAGTTTGTACCATGTGGCTTGATTTAGTAGATGGGCCAATTGATCCAGTTGCCTTAATGGAGGAGGCCGTCACTAGATTTGCCAAGGAAAGATGAAGAAAGCTGGTCGTTTCCGTTGTGAACACTATGATTGTGACAGTCACACCACGGATCGGTGCTGGGTCCTTCATCCTCCTTGCGGGTTGATAGAGAGAAGGGGCCAGAAGCAAAATTGGCTGCCCAAAATGACCCAATTAACCCGACTAAATTCAAGGCTAAACTTGAGAGAATCAATTTCAACAACATTTGTAGGGACGCGGGTCCAACATTAAGGCAATTGGATCAACCGGCCCATCTATTGAATCAAGCCACCTGGTCTAAACATCTGGTAAGGTGTTCTTGACTCAGTTCGCAACGGAAACAATCAATTTTCTTCAGCTTTCCTTTCGCAAATCTAGTGATAGCCTTCGTCGGTTTGTTGGTCACAACATTGTAGGCCGAGATCTCAGCGATTCCTTTTATGTTCGCCGGTGTTAAATTCATGACCAGTTTCCTCTCCTTGGATTATGGCACAGACTTCGATGAGGGACGGCAGGATAGGGCTCATGAGGATCTGTCGTTTGAGATCATTGTATTCTGGCCAAAGGCTAGCTAGAAGTTGAAAGTACCGATCTTCCCCTTCTATGTGAACAAAATCAACAACAAATTGAGTGGCGGGGTAGTATTGTCGGAGCTCGTCCCACCTCCTCTTGAAGTTTTCGAGATGTAAGCTAAATGATTGATTCTCTTCTTGCCTTGAATTTGCCAATTCTTGACGGATTTCAAAAATTCGAGAAGCATTTCTGAGTTGCCCATACATTCCAACCAATGCATCCCATAGCACTTGAGCTGAATTAGAGAATGCAAAAATCTTGTAGATTTGGGGCTCCATGGAGTTGAAGATCTAGTACATGACCGAGTTGTCATTGGCCAGCCACTCTTCATACCCGGGATCATTTTCTGGAGGAACTTTGACTTTACCATTGATGTGGCCGAGTTTCAAATGGCCTCCAAGAGCTACAGTTACAACTCGTGACCAGGAAGGAAATTCCTTTTATTCAGAAGCATGTTGGCGAGACGTTGGTTGTGAGATACCTGCAGAAGACCTTTGGTATAAGAAGTTGCAGTTGGCAATTTCTTGCCGGCATCCTATCCATCCTGTCCTTCCATGGTGACAATGTAGCAATAAGGTAACTAGAAAATTAGGCGAAGCAAACAATAATAGGTTAGGCTTGAACCTGCTCTAATACCATGATAAATTTAGAGATAAAGAACCCAAACGCAATTTAATGAGATTTGGCTAAGTAAGCCTATGTCCTCAGAATCCTCTCTCAAAGTTTTTTTTTTGTTATTTAATGCAGTGAGAAATAGATTGGCGTACGGTCTATCTCAGGACGGAGTGGAGGAAAGCTATTCGCATTGTAGAGGAGGGGATTTCCTATGTTCCAAAGTGCCATATTTAGTCCTTTCTATTTATTTTTATTTATTTATTTATTTTTGGGTACTCATGTTTTGCTTTTATTTTTAGTATATTTTAAGCTTTTTGCTTCGGGTTCATCGACCTCTGACCCCAACTGGTTTGGGATAAAGGTGATGTTGATGTATGTATTAGTTCTTTGAGAGAGGGATTGCTCTTTTATTGATAGAGGTTCATAATTATTTTCTGAATTACAGGGAATATACAAAGTAATAATGAACAAGGAAAGGACACCAAATTAGGAGAATATCCTTTAATCTTCTCCCACCAAAGTAGGAGGATCCTGTCGATTTGGTCAACAAGGACTTTGTCTAAGTTGGAGTTTTGTTTTTCTTTTGTTTTTTTTAGTAGGACCCAGCTTCTTAAGCTGGTAAATTACAAAAAATCAAATAGATGTTGATAAGAAGCTCGAATGAGAGTAGTATCCTAAATTTAGTTGGTCACTTAATCGGCAAATAATTAGTAAATCACTCAAAGGAAAGTTGGTCATTGTTCATGATATTGGTAAACGCGCTGGTCTAAAAAGTAAACTAGAGTTGGTAAAGTTAAGACAGAGTTTTTTTCTTAGGAACAAAAGTATTTTGTAATTCAAACAAATAACAATCAATAACAAGCTTAAATAGGAGTTGGCAAAACTAGTGGGTAACTTAATCAAAGAAAAAGGACATAAGTAGTGCTGAAGTTTGTGTACGATGTGCCAAATTTTCATTGGCTTACTTAAATGTCAAAAAAAAAAACGATTGCTTAAGTGCCAGTGGTATATGTGTCAATATATGACACATTGGTTGAAAATCCATATTTGACCCACTTTATTGAAAATGGGTCAAATATGAGTTGGTCAAATTCTACAAAATAGGTTGTTAATGGGTGAGCCTAATTATATGTGGGTTGTAAATGGGTTTGTCTTTATAATTTTTTTTTTTGGGTCTAACCCATTTACAATTCACTTGGCTATAAAATTTATCAGTTTAATATATTATTTTTAATAAGTAAAAAAAAAAATAAAATTAGAATTAAAAAATATAAAGACTGTTAATGGTGCCGTTCATCGCCATTGACGACCATTGCCCCTGACTGCTGATCATGATCGTTGTACACCATTGTCTTTCACTTCAGTCACCGTTAGCCATTGCTGCAAGTCGCAGTCACCAACGGTCAGAGAAAAGGAAAAGAAGTAGAAAATAAAATAAAATAAGTACTTTTTAAAAGATAATAAATTTTAATTTTAATAAAAAATTTAAAATAAACAATAAATATTGTTTATTCTTTTTGAAAAAAAATAAAATTAAAGAAATTTGGAAAAAAAAAACTAAAGAAATTTCACTAAGTTTGCATTGCATAAAAGGGTTTTAGCAATGTTTTTCTTAGCAAATTATAAGAAACAAATATAACCATTATTTGGTTAAATATAGAAGTGTTTAATTAATATGGGTCGGGTCACTAGATTTGTACTGCATAAAAATGGGTCAAAATGGGTTAATGGGTTATACCATATTCAACCTAACTCAAACCCAACTCGACTCACATGTTTGACATGTCTAGTCGATGGCGAGAGATTCCGACCAAATTGATTACGTGTCATTTATTATTATTAAATTGTTAATAGTAGGTGGATTTTTTTTTTATAAAAATCAGTCCACATGGACCTCTAAACTTAAAAGTAAGCAAATTATTTTAAAAAATTAAATTAACTTTAAAAAGTAAGCTAAAAAAATTCAAAAATTAGAAAATGTAAAAAAAAAGGCCTGCAGTAATGGCAAGGGCTTGCAATATATCATGGCCATATTTGTTTCTTATAATTTGTTAAGAAAAGTATTGCTAAATCACTTTCATGCAATACAAATTTAATGAAAATTTTCTTTTAAAAAATTTTTAGCTTATTTTTCTATTTTTTTTCAATATATCTTTTAACTTTTAACTTTTTTTTTTTTATTTCTAATTGGATTCTCCATTGAGTCACATAGGCTTAAGTTATTAATAAAAAATGCCACGTAGGATTTTTGACCAAGTAGACCAGAGTTAGCACTCAAATAATCGTCATTCAAAAAATTGGCAATTAAATGATCTGAAAAAAATTGATATTAAAGTGAGCGTTTTACACAAATTTTGACACTTCTTGTGTCATTTTGCCCTTAATTGGAGAAAGTTGATAATTACTCTAATTAAGATTGCTTTCCTCTAAAGCGAGTTAATAAATTTAATGAGTTGGTAAATGAGGATAATAAAACTTATTAACTCATTAAAAATTGGTAAATTAAAAAACCAAATAAAGGGTAAGCAACTCTTATGAGATTTGTTTAATGAAAAAATAATGGTACCCTAATGAGAGAAATAAACCGGTATCAAAAGTTAGTAAATTCGTCTAAAAGTTTAAGGGATCGGTAAGAAAATAAAACACGACAAAAGTTGATAAATTACAAAAAAAAAAAATTCAGATGAATGTCGACAGTAAATCAAATGAGATTTGGAAACCCAAAATCAATAAGTAATATAATAAGAACAAAGTTATTGGTCTCTCAAATAAAGATTTGTTAAGTCATGTATGAGTCGGTAAGTTTAATCGGTTGATCAGAATTATTAGTCAAATTCGGTAAAGAATAAGAGTCGTTAATATGCAAATTATCTAGAAAATTCAGTAATTTCGTAAAAGCGTTGGTAAGTAAACATCAAGTTTTTCAAAAACTGATATATAGTTAATATTTTGACACTTATCAACTCTTTCGAAAATCTTGTATATGCCGAAGCCCCTTCTAGTAATCATTGGGCTCATCCTTGATGAAATGAAATGGTTTTCTTTCGAGGGAAAAAAAAAAAAACTCTTTCAAAATGGAACGGTAGAACAATTCCGAAGTCTGATGACGCTTCAGGACTTGCCTTTATTTTTCCCTCTTTCTCCGCCAAGGATATGTTCTTGCCTTTTGGAATAGGAAATGGAAAACGATGAAACGAATGTGCGGCTTCAAAACTTTGTGCTCCAACGTGCACAACAGAAGCCTTAAAAGCTCCTGTTCATGATCAACATGGTCTGTCGTCTTCCAATGGGACAAAGATCACTGAGAAAAACGCAACGACTCATCATGTTGACTCCACATGAATCCAGTCCCAAAACGAATATTCTTGTAGCAACTTTCCAAATTGAGTTTCTACTGAACCAAAGCACTACCGTTCCTGCTTCGGCTCAGCACGAAAAAAGGCTGACTCCGAAACAACGACGAGCACGATCACTTGAACAAAAGGAAGGGCGAAAGACAAGTGGGAGGGTGCGAGTGGGGAGACGTCGGCATCCTCCGCTTTCGTGGTAGAAGCGAGCCTGTGCCAACACCTCCCGAGAGTTGAAAAGGATGTTGAGACAGTGATTCATGGAAGAAAAGAAATACAGAAGCAACGCAGAGTGATGTGCTCGTGCTATGGCAGTACTGCTACAGTCGAGCGCACACCAGCGTGGCCAAAGTTGCTCCAAACATCGACAAACATGGAAGAAACAGGGACACGAACTGGTCTTTCCTTCATTAGTGGCGTGGTTCAGGGAACGTAGTTTGCGGTGGGCTCTTTGCTTTTGTGACATGACCCTCGTGCCACCAATCTCTTGGCTGTGGTTCATACTTCCGATCCATAAAAAAGCATGGTATATCGCTCCCCAGTTAGCGAGCGAGAGTCTAGGGGAGCCGTCTCAACGGGGTCTTAAGGGGGCTTATGTAGTTTGAGCTCATATTGAATAGTTACTGCTGTTTCATATATTCTTTTTCACATGTAATTGAGTGATGTTACCGAGATAAACGGTATGTTAATTATAGTAAAATCATCTACTGGATGCAGTTCTAGTTTAAGTATGAACTAAGATAAATATTTACGTCTCAATTTCTCTTTTTCGTTGCACTTTATTTTGGTTGTGATTATGCACTGAATCCTAACATAACCTATCCATCTTTTCCTTTTTATTTATTTATTTATGAATTTGGATATTATTATGGCTCGTTTTCATTGCTCCCATTTACTAAAGTTTTCACTCCTTGGGAGAGCTTATTGATGGAATAATTAAAATATTAAATCACGTCTTTATTTAACAGCTTAAGTTTTTTGGATAGTTGGCAATGGTTTCACAAAATCTCACATGGTATCAGATCATGGGGTTTTGAATTCAAATCTTTTCAAGCCCTATTTGTTTCATCGTAGACTAAGTGTATGGGGAAGTGATAGAATGATTGAAATATCAAATTATGCTTTTATCTAACAGTTTGCAACTTTGCATGAGATGGATGGATGAAGAAACTGGGACGTTCAATGGAAGAAACAATTTTTTTTCGAATTTTCCACCATTCTCTTAGGATTTCTCTCTTTCCCAGCTCTCAGCCACCAGCCCCTTCATGAAGTGACGTTCCTGAGGGAGGGACCCCTCTCTTAATCTTCAAGACTCCTTCGAGACTTATTCGTTGATTTCGTGGTAGATGCTATCGACTTCCTCGATGGAAGTGGAGAGTTTTGTCCTTGACCTTTGAAGATCAAAGTGCGAAAGCCTCGAAAGAATTTGCTCCTCAAAATGTGCTTGCTTACTTTGGCTCTAGGTGCTTGCTCCCGAAAGTCCAGTGCTCTACAAGTATTTGAAAATCCTCCCCCACAGTTGTCAACAATGGACTTATCTAAAAGTGATTTTATGAGCAACTCGTATTTGTTTTGCAGCTCTTCTCTCTCAATTTAGTTTAGATCTAGATTTGGGTATTTTTCTATCCCAATCTATAGATACATCTGTGATTTGTAAGGCATTATTTGTGCTCTTTCAAATTTTTAGTATTGTTGTTATCTGTATATAGTAATGGTGCTGGGGATGATGAGCCTAGGCAGGCATCGCCTGTTGCCAAAGTTGTAACTATACAAAATTTGGTATTTAAAGGCTTATTTGTGCTTTTTTTTAAAAATTTTAGTATTGTTATTATCTCTATATGATGATGATGTTCGGGATGCCGAGACGTCGAATCTAGGCAAGTATCGCCTTTTGAAAAAGTCATGTTTCAATTTATACATAAATTTGAGATTTATAAGGCGTTATTTGTGCTCTTTCAACATTTTCGTATTATTGTTATCTTTATATGATGATGGTGTTGGGAACGTCGAACCTAGGCAGACATCGCCTTTTGGCAAAGTCGTAACTACCAAAGAAGGGAATCTTGATGTGTGGCCTATCTCTGATGAGGATGCGAATTCTAGTAATTCGACTGCTGGTTATCCTATAATGCTATGATAAATCCGTTTTTGTAGAATGAGTGAGTTTCTGTATGCTGTACCAAGTTGATTCATTTTGCAGATTTGTACTAGATTGTAACTTTTTGGGATTGGTTTTGTCTTGAAATTATATATTTCTCTTTCCCGTGAAAAAATAAATATAAGAAACGAATTCAAAGTAATAATGATAGAGGATAGGAAGGGAAAGAAGAAAACCCTAATTCTTCCTTTTAGAGTCAGCTTTGGAAGTGAACAGCACTCACCATTCGCTTGCGTTCGTTGGTATTGCCCATTGCCATTTTCTATGCTCCCTTTTACACTCGTGTACGTGCACGATATGCTTTATCCAAAGTCACAACATTTCTATTCAAATCGAAAGTAAATTAGGTAATTAGCTAGCGTGGAGAATACATGCTAAGGAAAGTGATAAAGGCGTGATCGAGTAGTTGAACACCCGTTGTAATTGAGCCCTTTTGGTAGGAGCTAAGAGCAAATGGCCCAAAACCTAAGTACCACCCATGTAGACCACCATCTTTCTCTATGTAGGATGGTCCGTTTCTCTCAATGTAATGGCTTAAGCATCGAAAGGTCTCGTTATACAAATTTTGAGCGGCTATCCTCAATTACATGCAAAATACAGACTACGTAAAATTCAGAAAACCGATCGGTCGACCGACTAACGTCAAGTTCAGTGAATCGAAATTCGAAAAGCAGTATTAATTTGACATGGGAATAACCCCTGTGCAAAGTGCTCTTCGTGTCGATGCATCATGGGAACAGTGTAGTTGACTTGGGTATTTGTGACTAAAAGAAGAAGAAAAAACAAACTGGAAATTGAAATTTGCATCGAAAATTGGTTTTTTTTGGGGGGGGGGGGGGGGGGGGGGGGGGCGATCACCACTAAAGCTCTTACGTGTTGCTTTCTGGGTTCATATAAAAGAAAACCCTTGCAATCGCCACCTCCATGCGATTGAACATCGATCGAGAGAGAGAGAGATTACATTTGCACAAGCCATGGCTCTCAAGGCTTTCCCCGCTTTCCTCCTCGTTTCGCTCTTGATCATGAGTACTCTCTCTTCAGGTAAAAAAGTCACGACCCATTTTAATCGGTAGGTTCTTGATCATATTATTTTAAGATTGCGACATATTTATCTACGTCAGTGCGAGTCATGTTATATAAGGCGATCAAAGTTTATGTCAGTAATTTCTAGCTAAAATTGAGCTGGTGAATTACATTATCAAATCGTCATAAGGTTTATGATTAATTTAATCAAATTGAAAGGTTTGGGATTGAATGGTATCAATGCAATAAGTTTAAGAATTTTCTGATAATTTTTCCCGTTTTCTTCCTGAAAGTCTATTAAGTTCACCTTTTTGCTTCCTTTCTTCTTTTTCTCAAATGCAGGGAGGTCAGAACTGGATGACAAGAACTCCGGCCCTTCACTTCCTAAGGTAAAGGACGTCTTAGCATATTCTTGTGGCTGAGGACAAATATAGAAAGACGACATATGTTGCATCTGCCTCCTATCTCCCACCCATTAGGCCACTATCGCTTCAAGTAGTAGAAAAAGTTCCACACTTTGGAACACGTTAAAATATTTATAGTGTGGCATGCGGCTCACGTGGATCGTCAGGTTGACGAGTGTTATGAATTCTCTCATTTCCCAGTGAAGGAAAAAGGTAAAGTACAAAGATATTTCTCACTATCCAGAGGAAAAGAAACAAACGATGTGATGCTTATACCTCCGGATCCGATCTACCTGCATGGATACATGCATGCCTCTGTCAAAACTGGGATTTTGAGTACATGTACTGGGAATTCATGAGGTTCAGCCAATAACAACTCTCTCTCTCTCTCTCTCTCTCTCTCTCTCTCTCTGTGTGTAAAGGATGGGGTCCTTGCTGGGATGAATGGAAGGAAGGTGATGGGGCTGGAGGCGATGCTGGATTATGACGACGTCTGCGCCAACAACAAGCACGATCCCAGGAAGAAAACCCGGTTGCAAGAATCCTTGACCCTCATCATCAATTTCACCCCCTTTACCCACATCATTAGCCCGGTTGTATGTATGTATGTGTGTGTAATGCATGTATGGGTTTCGAGCATGCATGGGATGGAACTGGAAATGACATGATAACCCTAGGGATTTGAAGATGAGTGAGTAGAGTATCCTTGTGTATTGCAAAGGCATGCTACAATAAACGACCCCGACAAGCAATAATTTGGGCGTGCGATGGTGTACCCAAATATGTCGCACTGCCCTCTTTGCATTTGCGTTACCTCTCTGAGTAATATTTGTTTTATGTATTAAGGTTCAATAAGTGTTGATTTTGATTGCTTAGCTGATACTCCCTCTCCTCTCTCTCTCAGATTATCTTTAGTCCGTCAAAATTCACCGTATACAGAAAGTTCAAAGTTCATGAAATACGTTTGTAATTGTATTAGGGGGCCAAACTCTATGCATATATACAAGACAAACGTAACAACATGACATGTTGAACGAGATTGACGAGTATAAGAACATTAGCAATGGTGGGGCTAGTGGTGGTGATTGAACAAAAGAAAAGGGAAAAACAGAAAAAATAAAAAATATAAAAAGGGAAAATAAAAATGTTTGAAAAAAATGTAAACAGTTAATTAAAAGCTGTCCGTGTTAGCAGCATGCTAGTGCCATGTAAAACGACCGGTATTCACGTCAGCGCGATTTCGCGGTCAATAGGAGTAAGTCGGGCGAAAAGATAAAAAGGTTTAGAGCTTAATCAGCGAAACTGCAAAAGATTTACGACGTTTTTGATAATTTTCCCAACTCAAACAGTCCCGCCTCTTGAACAAAAGATGTGTGGCGTAGTTCCCTTCGTAATGTTTTGTCTTTGACATACGAGGTCATGATGGCTTTTAGATAGTTATGGAAGGCGGTGAGAATACAGAATCTTATATGGCCTGCGCCCTAAACTAATACTTGTCAACGCTGTCGTTATGATTATATTTGTTGAAATTGCCATTGGCTTGGCATTGACGGAGGGATGAACCGCTTCAGGCGTGCCATGTGAATTCGACAGGGATGATGCACGATCCTCGAGAGTTCTGTTATCTGGGGAA
>JAGVVM010004099.1:0-29648 GCA_019149425.1 Psidium friedrichsthalianum
TTTTGACTAAGCTTTTTTTTTCAGTTTAATATTTCGGGGACTTTGTTAATATTAGTTTTTTTGTTTTTTGTTTTTGTGACTGGTAACCTTATTGTTTTGTTATTTACTAAGCTGGTTTAGTTTTAAACTATTGTAGAATCATAATAGTTGTGTTTGTTTTTAGAACTGTAGTTATGTTTATTATTCTTTTTTTATTTGAAGAACAACACTTATTAATAAGATATAAACCTCCTTCTCTCCCTCTTTGCACCCTATTTTTGTTTATTCCCTGTTCCTTGTTATTTTTTATTAACTTGACGTCCTCCCCCTTCTCCCCCCCCTCTTTTCCCCCCCTTGCCCTTCCTCTTTTCCTCCTCTCTTCCTTCTTCCCCCTCCTTCTTCTTTTCTCCTCCCTCCCTCCCCTTTTGTTTTTTTAGATTTCCTCGTTTTTCCTCCGCTGCTTTTTTCTTTTTTTTTTTTTTTCCCCATTTCTTTGCTTGCCTATTCCTCCCTTTTTCTCGCTATCCTGCACGGCCACCGAAAATTTGACGGGCCGTCAGCGGAAATGTTTTGGGTGGGGAGTGGAGCACGGTTACTTAATTACGACTGGGTTGCAGCGCAGTGCGAAGACAGAGGGGAGGAAGGAATTCGGCTTCACGAAGAAATACCGGTGTTGTGTGAACGTGTTCCTCTGAAGGGAGGCGTGTGATGGCTTCTTTCCGGAGACAAGTGGGGGACGTCTTGTCTGGGTGCCACATGCCGGGGGACCATTGTGCGGACTACGTGGCTGTGCGGACGGTATAATATGGGACGGCGTGACGAGCGCTCGCCGGGATTGCGTGCTCCGCGACTACGTTAACCCGCCCGCACTCGCCGTCCCAAAAGTGTCCTCAGCGAGTCCAAAGCGAAGTAAAGCGAGGGCGACCAATCGAATCGCGACCGCGGCGTGCTTTCGTAGGTTTTCTGTTCGCTTTTTCTTCCGCCTGCCCAACAACGAGGGGGCAAAAAACAGCTCTTCCGACAAGTAACCCGATTCGCCCGAGCTTCTCGAGGCGCAAAGATTACGGCCGTTTCACGACTCAGATCAACCCTCTCGAGGGGGTTTAGCCGGATGGTTTCCCCGGGTGGTGAAAATATCGACCGCCACGAAGTTCCGAACGACCGGTTAACGGAGCAATGCTGAGAGATTGCCTTGTCATGCGGTTTGGTTAATTTCAAAGTGGAGCATCTCGAAGATTATTGGACTTTTCCCAATTGGACGGAGCACTCCTCTCCAATCTGGGGGGCTGCCGGTATCTTTTTTTAAAGGGAGCGCGCAAAAGGACGACTTTAACCTCCCCGCAAAAGAGGACAAGGACAGCGGGGCGAGGGGCATATTCGGTTGGAAACCATAATTCGTCACGAGGGGAAGGTACAGCGAGAAGTACAAGGAACCGGGCTGACGAGGTTAATGGGACGCGGGAAGAGCCGACCCGGCGGCTCGGCCGGATCACCTTGTTTATCTCCTCTCGATCGCGGGATCATCTTTGCTACGAACATGTAATCCCAAAGCTAACTTTGTCTTTTCCCTTTAATCATTTTCCTTTAGATGAGAATTCGGATACAACCCTGGATACGGATAGTCAACCCCATCCATTAGATCGAGGATTTTTTTTTAACTCGATCCGTTGATAATTAAACACCTCGATCGAGCAAAATGAAAAATTCCCGAAGCTAGAAGACGGGAGATATTTAGATCATCTCTCATCCGAGACATGCGGTATGAACAATTTTTCCCGAAAAAAAAGAGAGGGAAAATACAATTATCATCAAAATCGGTCAATTTGAACATAATTGCTTTTTTCGACCAAAAAAAAAAAGAACATAATCGCTTTGTGGTTAATTTACGTATATTTGAAAAAGATCGAGATGGATTTACATTATTCAATTGATCTAGAGTCAATAGAGAACTTATTATTCACGATTTTTGATTCATTCGCAAGGATTTTCTTTTTCTTTTTTTTTCCGGTTGACCCTAAGAAGAATTGAGTTGATTATTCATAATTATTTTGACATTTCTAGGGTTTTCCTAATTTTTAAGTAGGGAAGGGGGCAAAAAGAAAATGAAGGGGGAGTAGGGGTGGATCGGGCCGGACAGTCCGTCCGGCGCTACTCACGTCGTGTGGGGCCCTACCCCACGCCATGTGGGGCCCACCCCTTCTCTCTCCATTTCCTGCGGCTATAAAAAAGAAAGGAAACTACTCCCGTATGTATAACGGACCCCCCCCCCCCCTCCAAACGCAAAGTCCTTGAGAGTCGAAAGACCAAGGCTCCAGAGGGAGAGCAAACTTGCCAGCTAGCTCTTCTGTAGAGAGAGAAAGCGCCAGTTACAGAGTAGTTCGTTCTCTCGGTGCCGAGGGCGGGGCTTTTAAGCAAAGCGATTCGATCGAAGGAGGGAGGGAGGCCAGCAAAAGGCTGACAATTCGGAGCACGAGAGAGAGAGTGACAGACAGACAGAGAGAATACTGCATTTTTGTTACTGCTGTTGTTCGCTGTTCACGTCCAGGGTCCCCCAGCAGCAAGCCAGCAACGTCGTTACAAATAGCAGTGCCGTCGGATTTCTCGCCTCTGGGTCTCGGCTTCAGAGGTGGAAACGAGGTTTCGGTCAAGTGGGTGTTCGAGGCTTTCTGCTTGTTTGGTGTTTCTGGTTTTTGGGGAGAGAAGAGAGGGGAGAAGATGCAGATGCAGAGAGTGGAGAAGATGGAGAGGCATGCTTGTCTGGACGAGTACGAGAAGCTCGTTTTTCGCATGAACACCCCGAGGTTGGTCTCCAAGATTCTTTTCCTCCCTTTCCTCGAATTCTTTCAACTGGGTCCTCGTGAAGGCGTCCTTGGTCCCAAAACCACAGAGGAGCTCTCTGGGTCTCTGTTTTTTGACCTTTTCCATTTTGGGATTTGTTGATTTTTCGTTCCCCAATTTTCTCGTCTGGTTTCTTGCTAAATTCTGTAAGAAACTTGCTTTGTTTCAGGTGGATATTATTTTTTAGTGGAAAAAGATTCTCCACAAACCTTCCTTAGAAAGTTCAAAGACAGAGTTGTGTCGTGTAGACTACGAATTTTAGACCAGATGACATTCACGCTGACTTGATTGTTTTAATTTGTTGTCCTCTTAACAGGGTGGTGATTGACAATGGTGTTTGCCCGGCTGCCACTATTGTCATGGTATGCTTCCACGAAGCCCTTGTCCAGAAGTTTCAACAAAAACAGAATGCAAAAAGAGATACCTTGTAGCTTGTTTAACGTTGTACGGGTCTGACTAAGTCCTGGGTTCGTGTTTTTTTTTTTTTTTTCAGGTCGACAGTGCAAGAAAACATGGGATTCTTTTGGAGGCAGTCCAGATCCTCACTGATCTCAATCTTTCCGTCAAGAAGGCTTACATTTCGTCTGATGGAAGATGGTTCATGGATGGTGAGTCGCCATATTTTCCTTTAATTTTTGTTTTTCCCTTTAATTTTTGTTCTATGGGTTCTTTTCTTGGCGTTATGTCTTTACCTTGGTATGTTCACATTTAGTAACTTGCCTTGATCGCTTGTTTGAGAATTTCCCTGATTTTTCTTGCCTTGGATTTTTCCGGGTTCTACAGTTTTCCATGTGACTGATCAAAACGGAAAGAAATTAACAGATGCGAGCGTTATCAGCTACATGGAACAGGTAAATTTACAATTCTGAAACCTCCTAAGAACCCTCTAAACTGTAACTGATATATGTGGAACCAGTTACATGTGCACTCTGTTAGAATATGGAGGCAATTAATCCTGGGTTAAGTGATCGAGTGATTTATTTGTCATGAACATCGCATTGTTTGTATCTAAAAAAGAGCGTCGGTTTCGGTTGTTGCAGTCCCTCGGAACCATTCATTATACGAGAACCAGTGACTACACTGGCCTAACGGCGCTAGAGCTGACCGGCACCGACCGGGTCGGCCTGCTCTCCGAGGTGTTTGCAGTGTTGGCCGATCTGCAATGCAATGTCGTGGAGGCCAAGGTGTGGACTCACAACGGCAGGATCGCTTCCTTAATATATGTCAAGGACTGCAATTCCGGGTCCCCGATCGAGGACTCACAGCAGATCGACAGAATCGAGGCACGGTTGAGGAACGTTCTCAAGGGTGATAACGACATTAGGAGCGCGAAGACATCAGTTTCTTTGGCAGTGACACATACCGAGAGAAGACTGCACCAGATGATGTTTGCGGATCGCGATTATGAGAGGGAGCCGGTCCTACAGCTGAATGGCGACTCGCCAGTCGTGACGGTACAACATTGGGCTGAGAGGGGTTACTCGGTCGTGAACGTTGAGTGCAAGGACAGAACAAAGCTTCTGTTTGATGTGGTGTGCACGTTGACGGATATGGAGTATGTCGTCTACCACGCGACCATTGATACTACTGGGGATAGAGCATCTCTGGTAAGTATCTTTGCCGATTTCAATCGAATCGAGAAAAACCAAATCGCTGTATGGTAAAGATACTAACTCGGCGGTTTGTTGATGTTGTTTCAGGAATTCTGCATTAGGCACATGGATGGAACCCCGATTAATTCCGAGGCTGAGAGGCAACGTGTGATCTTATGTCTGCAAGCTGCTGTCGAGAGAAGAGCATCCGAGGTATTCTACGGAAATCCCAAAATTTCACTAATCAAGCGCCATTGCCTAGTAAATTTAGCACCGTTCTTGCTTCTTTAGTCCTCTAATCTAATGGAATGTCCTCTACGTTCAACAGGGTGTGAGGTTGGAACTATGCACAGCGGATAGACCGGGCCTTGTAGCAGAGGTGACTAGGACATTCCGCGAGAACGGCCTCAACGTGACGAGGGCAGAGATATCCACCACGTTGGGCACAGCTTTGAACGTGTTCTATGTGACAGACGCAGCGGGGAACCCGGCAGATGCGAAGATCATTGAGGCGGTGAGGCAGAGTATCGGGCTGAGCGAGCTGCAAGTGAAGGAATTGCCACTGATCTACCACAGAAGCCCGGAGAGCGAAGGAGAGGAAGCAGTCGGGGTTGCCGGGGCCGTGCTGCTGTCGCTCGGGAGCCTAGTGAGGAGGAATCTGTACAATTTGGGGTTGATCAGGTCATGTTCTTGAAAAGGCCAAAAGGGGTAATTTTAGACATCGGTAGGGAGATGGAGATTCGTCCGCTCAGGTGGCGGGCATATTCTTTGCTTCGGATAGGGGCTTTTTGTGGATAACCAGCAGCAGAAGAGAGGGAAAGGAAGAACAGCAAAAAGATGGAATTCGGTGATGGGTAGCTTTTTACTAGGTTTTAGTTTGGTGTGGTTGGTCCAATTTGATAGGGACCCAGATTGGATTGGAGGGTGGGGGGGCCCCACTATACTAGATTAAATTTTTTCAAATGCTTGATTTTTTTGCCTTTCTGTTTTTAGGGAGGTTTGAATTGGCAGAAGGAAGCAAGAAGAAGAAGAGAGACAGGTGAGGAAAGTAATGAAAATTGGGATGAGTCATGAATTCCGGTTTGCGGTTAGTGGCAGTGGTGAGTGAGAGATGAGTAGAGGCAGGAATAGGGAAATCATTTCCTATTTCTAGACAGCAGAAATTATTGTACAAAAAATTAAAATTTTTTTTTCTAGTGCTGGTTGCAATGGTTGACTTGATTTCTGCACATTCTCTCTCTCTCTAAACATCTATTTGGTAACAGTTAGGTAAATTTCTGTTTTCGAAAATATATCGGTGGGAACAGAAATAAAAAGTAAAAAATAAAAATTTATTTCTCTATTTTTGAGAATAAAATTAGAAATAATCATCACCGCTCAGAAATGAAAAACAGACTCGTCACCAAATAGATGTTTGAGAGAACTGCGTCTGCTGCGATACAGAACAGGGTGCTGTCACGGAGGAGCCCCCCAAACTGCGGGAGCAAAAGTGGTTATTAATGGATGGTAAAAATGATTAGTTTATACTGTCGACGGTTGACCTTAAACGTAACGAGGGTTGAGCTGCGACGTTGTCTGAGCACGCTTTTTCCGCGGGAATCTTCTTCTCCGTTAACGACTTCAGCGAAGCGACCAATGGGAGCGCGACTCGCAGCTCAAATCAAATCGGGTTGCCATCATTCCCTTGCTCCCTTGTTCAATCGAACATCAAATCAAATCGGTTGGTTTAGGTAGAAATCATGTGAATTGCCCTGGCCCCCCCACCATCACGACATGCTTTTTTATTCTTCTTCTGGCCCATTTTAGCTATAATTAAGGAAATGCAAATATTAGCGGCGAACGGTTTAAGAACCCTATCATGATTGATTTCGAGTTTTTGAAAACTGGATTGGTTCTCGATCCAATCAAATTCCTTTTTCTCTTTTTCTTTTTTCGCTCTTGAGGAGTGTTACTCGAGGACTTTGGTTCTTCAACACCCGATACAAATTTCTTTCGAGAAACCTCTATATCTGCTGGAATTGGAGACATGGAGCTCGAACGTCTTCGATCCCTCATGTGCTGCTGAGCAACCGATCTGCAGGAAGCTTGCGCGCTCCGGATGATTAACTCTCATCGAACAAATGTGAAGAATCGGGCAAAGCATAGCAGAGAGTGAGAGAGAGAGATAAACCAGAGACAGAGGCGACAACAACAAGAATACGGTATTCAAGGTATAACTAAAAGAATGAATTAACGCTTCTCAATCCGATTCCGCACCATGAACTAGAAACCGGACCGGTAATAGTTGGTCCCATTTTTTGAATCGGGAATTGAACTAGAATCGGCCAAGTAGGGTCAGTCCAATCCGATTTCAAGGTCTATCTTGAGCCGGTGCTGACCCTAGCAACGCTCTTTTAACGTTCTCCGTGCATTGGAGAAATTAGAGCACAAAATTACGTGCTTACACGGATGCCTTGAGTAGGATATGAGAGTGTAAGGATAGATCCACCATGCCAAATTCGATAAATCCATAAGAATTCCCTCCAAAATCGGAGGAGATCACTAGGTTTTCGTTAACATCATACCAGGCTTCGATGTTGGACAGATTCGCCATGCCAAATTCGTGCATTGCCATCCGTCCCACATTAGCAAGAAAGAAGTTCAGTTGCTAAGCCGGATAAACCCCAATCGATCAATGCTGAACTCCATTAACTTAACGATGATGGCATCGATAGCTTCACCTAAACGACCTATTTGTTGTCGTTTTCATTCGAGTTCTGACAAAAAGAAAGGAGAATTCAATTTGAAGTGGTCAAAGATGGCCGGATTTGCATAAATAAATGAAATAGAGGGGTCCCCTGGCAAAATTAAAATAATTGCATGCCTTCCCGAGGCTGAATGGATCCCAAACGCGAGCTTGCTTCTGGTTTAGCATCTTTGGAATAGTTCGTCATCTTCTCGTTAAAAGGTCTACGTCGTGAATTTACAACGCGATCTCTAAATTTTTAGCCCACGTTCAATATAATCCACGAATCATATGAAAATATTCGATAGCATTACTCCTCGATTTAATATCAGGGATGACCTTGAACATTTTCATATTTTCTTATAATCCATAGAGTAAATTGAACATGTGCTAAATATTAAAGAATTATATCGTACAAATTAGAAATTTAAGGATGATATTACACGTTAGTTTGAAGTTTAAGAGTAATGTTCTTTTTTTTTTCCTCTGATCGAAAGTTTCCCAACAGGTCTGAAATCAATGGAGTCCGGAAAAGAAAAAGAAAACCAATTGTCCAACAAGGTTCAAAATCACGCCTTTTTTCTAAGAATGGCATGGTCCGACCCTTTTTTTTTTTTTTTTGTTTTTTTGTGTGTGTCAGAAACATGGTCCGGCTTAACACGCCGGAAAATGCGCCGATGAACGAGGAAAAAAGCTAATTATCTTAGCTGGCACCACCTCTTCTTTTTTCTTCTTTTCCTTGACCTTTTTATTATTTTATTTAATCTCGAGTTAATGGAGGGGAAAAGAAGCGTGGGACGAGAGAGAGAGAGCGAGACGACAGGTCGGTCGCGAGTACGACTCCCACTAAGCACGCACCACTCATTTGGGGGGACTCTTCTTTTTCGTGTCGCCCTCCTCTTAGATCGCTTCAACGTTTTGGCGATTTTCACACGACCCAAAAACATCCCAATCTCACATCGACCTGAGGTCTTCGCGGCTTGATCGGGTAGCGGGCTCGATATTAGGGTTTGATCGGTCCCGGTCTGATCCGATCGAGAATCGATTGGAAAGATCGATTCCCAGTTTATGAGATCAGAAATCAGACTGACTGATCCGATTCGATTCTTCGCGGGTCGGTAGATGTAAGCAATACGGACTTTAATTTTAATATATTAATTAAAATCAGAGTTAGATTTAAGGGGGAAAAAATAACATATGAATCATTGATTTAAATTTTATAAATAAATAAAAGATAATCAGTTCGGTCCGGTTCTCTCTTGAAATTGGGGACCGGACCGGAAATCATCGGTTTCGCTTTTTTTTTTTGGAATCGAGAACAGGATTGGTGCTCCTGAGAACCGAATACGGTCTTGGCGGTTCCCTATTCGATCGGTCTGTATTGCTCATCCCTACTCAATGCACGTGCAGAGGTTTAATTTGTCTTAATCGTCTGCTCATCCCGGAGTTATCGGATCGATCGGAAGGGGGCCAACGAAGGGCGTCACGTCGCAAGGTAAACTTGAAATGGCCATATGCTGTAAAAGATTAGTGTTGGATTAGATGCCATTGACAAAGGGACAAGTCGCGTGCCGACGGCCGAAATCTGCTGGTTTCGTGGGCCAATAACTTGGTCAAATTTCTAAGCGGCATAAAGCGCACTAACGTCTTGTACGGTGTCGTATTTTGCAGTCCTAACGTGACCGGGAAATTTCCCTGCTTTTCTAATCAGTGACAAGGAAACAGCAAGCAACCCTCCAAATTTTTGTCTGAGCAGGAGGATTAAGACGCGTGTGACTCTAGACCATTGTCGTCTTTGATTAAAGTGAATCCGACAAAGCAAAGAGTCTCCGTTTCGAAGCTCGTTTGTTAGCGGAATCTAATTCTGTGCAACCCCCCCGTCGCGCTCCATGTCCTTGATTTTGTTCGCTTTTGAGCTCGGGACGAGCTCGAGCGGCCTTGTGCCGGCGCGAGTCGAGATTAACCAGCTGGGCATCCTTAGCGAAGATCACAAGAATGTTATTAAAAGCTATCTACGTCGGTGCTGGTGTCGCCACGTCAGTGATTTTCGGCCAATGAATTGATATGAATGCAAAAGATTTATGACTGAATTAACGGGAGAAAAAAAAAAAGGGAGGGGGGGTTAGGATCGATTCGGCACAATCGCAATAGGTATAGGATTTTTTTCTTCTCCGGGGAATTTTCCCCGAGGCAGACAACGAAGCAACCAAGAGCCCAATGATCTTCGTGTCGGTGTACTTAGTTTTCTAAAACTTCGTACGATAAAACAAAGGTATGGAAACTTGGCCAAAGCAGGAATCTTATCCATAAACAGACGGAGAATTCGTTCTCTCGGCCACCTATCAACAATGCGTACGTGAGAAACTAAAGCGCAAATATTCTGCTGGAATTGGAATAATCTCCATTTCCACCTTTGTTGGCTTCGCTCGAGGCCATCTTGTTTGATGGAATCTTTGCCAATTTGTTCCCATCCCTTCAAATCATGGCACACTTAAGCACCGGGACCCCGAGAATATTCTTCGGATTTCTTCTCGATTATGTGCACGACCGGTGAATATACGAGCTGGTCGTGCTCGGAAAAGGTCCCTACCGTCGATTTGGGCCGTCGAATATTAGCGAAACTCTTTCATTTTCATTCGATATAAAAGCGTACGGATTATTGCATGGCGCCGACCTTTATGTCTAAATTTCCGAAAGTTGTTCTTGATTGAAGGAATGTCCTGGAGAGAATACGTATGTCATGTTCCTTAGAAATTTCATCAAAATTTCAAAGGTTCGATAGCAAAAAGAGCTCCAGAAAGCCTGCATGTGGGAATGGGCTTGTTGGGCCGGGCTCAATGTAAATTTCAAATTGCCGTTTCATCCACTCTCCATGTGAGGTCCTCTATATCTTTCTTTCTTTCTTTCTTTTTAATGTGAATATACGTTAGATTATAGGTTGGCTTTTAGTACAAAATGAGCCACTTCAAATAGGTTCATCATTTCGATTAAAAAAATATTTTTTTATAAAAAAAAGGTTCATTGACCTTTTCTCGCTCCCCTAGGGTTTATCCCATCCCAACAGCCGCCAAGCACCTCTTGCAGCAACCTTCTGAGGGTCTCTCCCTGACCCCTCATTCTCTTTCTTTCCTTTTGTGTTTTCTTATCTCTTCGTATCCTCAACGTCTTCATTTTTTGTTGATTTCGTGGATGAACCCGCCAACTTCTTCCACGTGAAGAGTCTTGTTTATGAGCACCTTAGAAGAATTGGTTATTTCGAATCTGCTTGCTTGTTTTTTGCTTCCCCCATAAAGTCGAGCACGGCTTCTCTACTGCTTTAGCAGTCGGCTTATAGTAATTTTATGATCAATCAGTATCTCTTTTGCAAGTCTCCTCCCCCGATTTAGAATTATATTTAGATTTGGGTCCTTTTCCATTCTAATCTAAAATATAGATCTAGAATTTAGAATGTATTTTCTGTACTCTTTCAATCTGTTGGTGTTGCTATTATCTCGTTTCAGTGATGGTGCTAGGGACACCGAACTTATGCGCACATCTCCTTTTGGAGAAATATCTAAGCGGAGAAGAATATCTAGCGTGTGCTTGTCATTGATGCTAGATTTAATGATTGGCCCGTCGGTTGAGCTTCAAATTTACTTGCTTTACTTTGTTTTATTTTCATTTTTATCTTGAAGCGATGCACTTCTCTTTCAAGTGAAAAGAAAATTTGCTTTTGACCAAAAAAAAAAAAAGATTCATTGCTCCAGCCCAGAATACAATTAATCCGGCATGGGCTACATGAGCCCCCAATAGTTTTGATAGATCTGTCAAACCATATCTTCGTGTACCAAATCCAAATTTTTGGATATCTATACATACGATATCTTTTTTAAGACAATGGGATGGCCATTAATAATGATCTTTCTTCAGAGTTCAGCTACTTAATAGATCCACTTACTTCTATTATTTGTTGGAATTTTGGTTCTTTTTTATAGTGGCAATTATATGTCTCATGATCAAGGCTACTTGAGATTTTTTGCCTATAGGAGTTTTTTCAATACTTCCTGCATCGACCAAACAAAAATTGTTCGGAAAAATACGAAAGAAATTCGATACAATAACTTGCGCATTTTTTAGAATTTTAATCGGAATTGTAAAATATCGATTATGAACTACACAATTAAGGAGAAGAAGAGGAGAGAGTTGGGTTTTCAAACAGATAGTTGAATTGGGTCAAACCTTGTCTGAATTTTTTTTTTTCTTCTTCTTTTTTTTTTTTGGTCGAAAAACCTTGTTTGAAGTTGGGCTTTGGGAGCTACGCAGAGAAATGTTGAGACGATTTCAACGAAATTAAAGTTAAAATAGATAGTCTCGAGGGGTTCTATTCAATGTGTCAACGAGTAGTGAAAATAAATAATGGAAGAGAACTATTTTCCGTTGTCTTTACGATGAGTTTAGGTATAAGAGATGCTGTGATTGCTTGGCTTGTACTCTCGTCATCCTCGTTATGCCTATAAAATAAGTAAAATAAAACCATGTATTTTTTTTTGTTTAATTAGGTTTAGCGATTAAAAAGAAGAAGAAGAAACTAGTTAATTATTACTTAGTACTAATCCCACCATCCTAGGGTCAGTGGTCCTTGACTTTAAAGAAAGAGAGAATTCCTTGATATACGGTAGACAGATTGTCCAAATTGACCTGCCCCGTTATTATTAACAAAAACTTCTTTCTAACCTTTTAGCAAAAACAAAAACGAAAACAAAAAACAAAACAAAACAAAACATTTATTTTCACTTGTCATCTTTTTGGAAGGTCATGTGCTCTTTGAGTGCAATAATCGAGCTCCATAGGGCATGCTCCAAAAGCCTTTTTGACCGGCATGCTTTCTGATCTTGACTCCGCGGAGGAGAAATTCAAAACCTAATTAATTTCTCGAGATACACGTATTAAAAATCCTAAAACTTATCACGAAAATATAAATGAGTCCTAAAATTCTCAAAAAGTGCAATCAAATTATAAAACTTATCAAATTGATGCGATTAAGCCATTCCGTTAACTTCGTCCAATTCAGCTAACAAAAATACTGACGTGACATTTTTTTTTATTACTTCCACTATTCTACGTGATGCTAACGTGATTAAAACAATAAATATAATTCCAAAACAATATTGTTTTAATTAGAGATGAACATGGTTTCAGGGTACCTTACCAAAAAAAAAAAAAAGGTTTCAGGGTATCTTTCCCAAAAAAAAAATATGGTTCCAGGGTAAAACCCGAAATCGGACCTGTGAAGAACCTATCGGAATTCGGGTTCTAAGGTATGAAGGGTAGGTTTCAAGTTTTAAAAATTTGAAATTTGTTCCATCGAGTAGGTTCGAGGTTCTTGATAGGTGGAACTTGAAACATGTAACATGACATGTAACAAGTTTTTGTATTTTCCTTGATACATCTCTTCACACAATCCTGTGGTATTCCATAGCATTCGGTAATGAGTGTGTAATCTGAAACCACTAATCTGAGCTTTTATTGTAGGCAATATTTATGATTGAGACTTTTACTTCGTTAATGTTTCATATTTATTCGTGTGTCTAAATATAAGTTATGGTCAATGGATTCTAGTAATAAATAATAGTTATTAAAGGTGATGATTCACTGCAATTGTTCGATTAAGAATATACATGGAACTTGTATAGATCTTGGAGCCTCTGACATGGTAGGTTTTAGATTATAAGGTATGCACGGTAGGTTCTAGATTCCAAAAAATGAGGAACCTATTTCGACAGATAAGTTTCAAGTTCCAGGTGAAATATGTATGGAACTTAGAACCGCCTACCCTTAGTTTTGATCCAAATTCTCAAAAAAGAAATAGAAGAAGAAGAAGCAACACCAGTGAGGGCCACAACTGGCTGAGGTAGGGTGGCGACCCCTAGCTCGATTTGGGTTAGGTCTAGTGAGCCTCTACTTCATCTAGACAAGGGTCGCAACCCTCACCTACAATCAGCCAAGGGTATTGGCCACTGGGTAGGCCCAGTGACCCATTGATGGCAGGGGTGACGACAGTGAGGTCTGGAGGGCCCTCGCTGGTTTTGCTATTTTTTTTTTTTAGTTTTTTTAATTCATTTAATTAATATACTAAAAAAATCAAAATTAGATTAAATGACGTCGTTTTGCCCTTCTCTTTCTTGTTTTAGCCACATAAGCACCATGTGTGAGAGATAAAGCAATAAAAAAAACAACGCCACGTCGATATTTTTCGTCAGCCTAATTGAACGAAGATAACGGAAAGATTTGATTTCACTAATTTGATAAGTTTTAAGACTTCTTCCAATGAGCATGTCCCTAATTCCTTTTACTATTAGTAAAAAAAGAAATATCGACCCTATTCATATAATTAGTGGACTAAATTATCAATACGAAGTTAGTTTGCCAAAATCTTGAATTTGAGTTACAAGTCATGAAGCGCTTAGCTAGGGTTGATTGGATTTTTGCTTTTCGATTCGGGGAGTCATAGTGGCGCTAACAAGGCTATGAAATTTCAATCCATACAGGAAGAGTCTGTCCAAAGAGATTTAAGTGATTTCAAGGTGCCGAGAGATTGAAGTTCGATCTGAAAAGCGAGATGTTTATGGGATTATTCTCTATTTAAAATGATTTGTCTCGGAAGCACGCCTGGACATTAAAATATTGTGGAAAAGCTTATTATTGCTATTAATTAATATAATAATAACAATTAATTTAATCGCTCGCTCACTTTCATCATGAAGACACATATGATGACATGGATGTGCAATAAAAGTCACTAGAAAGCCCTACTCATCTTTAGGGTCAAGTGGTGATTTAATTTATGAATAATCCAATGTTTTAACATCACCAGCCCTCCCTTGATTTGTCCGCTGCGTGCCCTTTTGGATTGAGTAGAATGCAATTTAAGACAGGTTAGATTACCGACCAAAATAATAAAAAAATTATCATTTTAAAATGCTTTAAATAAATTATTTAAGTTGTGCATCGACCTTATCACCATATTTTTTTTTAATTAGTCGATTGATTAATTTAGATTGTTCCTATCCGGACGTATTTTATTTTCGAATGTCTTTTGTTTTTTAGCGGCCCCCGTTTACGCAAGATGGCCCTCAAGTCTGTGCAAATAAAAAGCATTTATTTATTGCAAAGATATTTTTTTTTGCATGGTCAATGCTTGCTGTCCGGCATTCAACTCTCTTCGACTCACTATTTTATTGATGCTCTCAAAGCGAGAGAAGTATATTAGAAGTGTCCAACGTTGTGTACAGCGCTCACTTTAGTGTCAAAAATTTCCTTCGAATCGCTTAAGTGCCATTTTTTTTTACAACGATCACTTACGTGTCAATTCTATATGCTTGTTCGAAAAGCCAATGTGGCATTTTTTATTAATACCGACGCTGATGTGGCTTGCCGAAGGTCCAGTCAATAATTAAAAAGATAAAAGTTCAAAAAATATTAAAAAGATAAAAAATATAATTAGATTAAAATAATAAAAAAATTAAATTTTAGCTAAAATTTAGCTTAAAAAAAAAGTAGGCGAGGTGGGCTTGCATTTTTTTTTTCAAATTTTTTTTAACGTTTTTCCAAATTGAATTTAATTTTTTTAAATACTTTTTAGCTTGTTTTTACTTTTAGAAATCCATGTGGACTGTATTTTTCAAAAAAATTACCATGTCAGATTAACAATTTAATTAGAAACGCCACATAATGACTTTGGTCAGAATTTCTCATCGAAGACGCTTAAGTTATTGAACAAAAATATTTGGCACTAAAGTGAGTGCTATACAAAACTTTTGACACTTCTAGTGTACTTCTCTCCTCTCAAAGCCAGCAATCACTTTTTTTTTCATTTTAAAATTTTTTGAAATTGTTATTGCACAAGTTAGCGTTTTACCAATGTGCAATTAAAGAAACGAATTTACCAAAGAAAGTGAGAAAGTATAAAGTGTTGATTCCATTTGTGAAATTTACCGAATAACTCTTCTCTTCATCTCTAATTAGAAATTTTGTCTTCTCGTGCTTTATTTCATTTGTTATTCAATCCTTTTTAGAGATTAAACTAAGGCTCAAGGTCATTTATTTTTATTCATTCGTATCTTTCTTATGGAATATCGAGATAGAAGACATGGAAGACAAAATTTGAATGATAAAATTATAAATTAAAGCTCGTGGGTTTGTTCCTTGCCTGTTTTCTAACAAAAATTTAGTGTCAATTTAAGTGGACTTTTTTAAAAGATTATTTTCATCACTATTCTCAATTAAGCGAATCATTTTTGTAAATTCACGATATACTTAAAATAAGTGAACTTTAAAAGCAAAGAAAATATACGATATACAAATATTTAGTTGATCCACCTGCCTTCAAAATACCAGCAAGTAGAAACCGATGCATCGAAAATAGAATATGGGGTATACTTAAACGAGTAAAAACTAACAAAGCATAAATTATTAAATTCATCTCTAAACGCTGCAATAAAACCCACCAAAATTAACTCCAATGTTAAAAACGAAATTCAGCAATCGTTTTAACAATTTTCAAATTTCTGGCAGATCATTAAATAAAAAATTATTTGGATGCATTGATTGTAAATTAGCAAAACAAGTTTTACGAAAGGATATTTTGAATATTGCATCAAAACAATTTTTTTTTTTTTTGCACCATGGCAAGCCAGTCTATCAGTTTTTGACTTTGGCATCGAATTCGGGAATGATTCTTCAGACTCACTGCCATATTTATTTTACACGTGAATTCTTGCGGGGAATACAATCACCATGCCTCCTAAACCTTGAAAAAATGACAAAGGAAAAGCCATCACCAGATCATCAGAAAAAACCTCAGCTCCTTCCCACAAATAAAAAATCCAAACATTTGCCATATTACCTGTTAAAACGTGGAAACAAACTTTTGATGAAGCAACACTTTGTATGTATATTTCTGGCATAGACCGCAATAAAATATTTTTCGCTCATTTATTTTATAATCAATATAGCTATCATTTTTTTAAATATATTTTTTCGAAAACTCATTTTGTATGAAATAAACGGACCCAAGATTCATCATCCCACTTAGACAATCGTTAATCCCAATTAGCTCCCTAGTTAGCTGAAGAACACTCGTGCTTCTCCTCCACTCCTTCCCAAAACCAAAGCATGAGTCATCGTCTTATCAATAGAATTAAGCTCTAATCCAACACCACTTGTCATTTCTGGCAACCAACTAAACGATTGTCCACTGAGGTGATTATTAGCCACAGGCAGCCCATCGAAAAACAAAATTTTTGTACAACAAACTGTTTATCAAATATCTCGACGTTGAAGATGGGGTTTCCATGAAAACCGGTCATTTTTGCCCATAACATTTTCCCTGAAAATATTTTCAGAATCCTATATAACTTACAAAAACCTCTTGTCCATTAGGAGCAATTTTTTTATTGAAACTAAATCAATGGTGCTCAAACATTTGCTTCGCAAGATAGATCTGGTGTCATGTCAAAGGGAATTGTTAATCAATTATATAATATATGACACACACACACACACACATTTTCAAAACTTAGCCAAAGCAAACAAATGCCGTCAGACATACACTAATGTCTCAGACCATACCCAAAACCCAACTACACAAAATTCTTGTCGATAACGCTCTCATCCTACTTTGTGCTAATTGAAGACCTTGAACAAGATGTAAGATGAATGTCATGAGCAACTATAACTCAGTGAGTAGTACAAATCTTTTCTAAGCAAATCGATATCCATTGTGCATATTTTAAAATAATATCAAAACTCACTTATCCCAAATACAACATATAATGACAAAAGACGCAAAATGAGTTACATCGCTTTAACACAACTATATACATATCTAAAATATTCCTTAAATCACAACAAAGTCATAATAAATATCAGGGTTAAATTCATCGATCAAACTCTATCAGATCATACGTCAATGATCTATTCCATTGACTAAACTATGCTCACTGTTCAGCCATGACACAACATAACGCTTAGTGATAAAGACGACCAAGATCTCCACTTATTATCTGTGGTGGCTCGGCCTTGAAGGACATCCTAAAACCAAAATGTATATATAGAAACCCTAGATCGGGTTTTCAGCGATAACGAATATCAAACCATCATCCTCCGATGATCCACAAATCAATGTAGAAATCCATTATTATAAAAAAGAATACATTTCACAAAACAAACATATACCCTTTCTCAACTCAACTCACCGGTCAAAATACCTTTTGTAAATTATTTCTCAATTCATTTTAGAATTCAAACTAAATTAGTAAAGCACTACATAAAACCTATGACACACATTTCGTAAACGCTTCTTGAACTATCACACACAATAAAAAAAATAATATTTTGGATCCAATTTTTTATGCAACAAAAATATTCATACGGACACCTATTCTATTTTGGTTTGACTAGTGGACTGCGCGCGCATATCATATATTTTAATTTATGGCAATAATGTTGAATTGGGTGTGTTTTCGGTTGACTGACTAATAAGTTGATAATGAGCAGTTGAGCACATCGTGGAAAAGTGTCCTTGCAGTCTTCTGTTTTTTTTTTTTCGTAAAAGGAGGTAATTTTCCATATAGCCTCTTCCCTTGTTCCATTTTTCTTCAATCTAATATGACAAACAAAAAGACCCTTCATTATTTTATTTTCAATTTTCAAAAGAAAATAATTAATCTATATTTCGAGATGTCCTTTTCTATTTTGTGATGTCCTTTTCTATTTTGATGTTTACGATTGTTTGATCTGTTTGAAAGAGATTTGCACAATTTACCGAGCTTCGATTGCTCATACCTATTCAGCTTACAACTTGTTCAAGTTCTTCGATTAGCGGCATTAGAATGAGAGTGCTGTCAATGACAATTTTTTGGTAGCTAAGTTTGGGGGAATGGTTTGAGATGCCCTCCTCAAAGAGTGAAAAAAATCCTGTAAAGAAAGAGAAAAAGAAAGATTCTCTTTTGTTATTTGTCGTGTATATATATTTTTCTTTTATAAACATATAAATTTGGTTTCCAAAGAGAGTGTAAAACAGCTGGAGCACGTGCTTTGCCTAACATTTGGTATACACCGAGTAGTAATTATTCATTAGGATTATTATTGTGTCTTTTATATTAAAAAAAGTAAGTAATTCATTACACTTTTTGTTTTTGGTCAGAATTCATTACACTTTTGGTAGGTAAATATCAAGGTAGTAATTCAAGCACATGGACTCGCCTCTACCCATGGTCCCCACTCCCCACTCCGACATTTCTATAATTATTATATTGTGTAAATCAGTCATCAATTTACATGATTATAAGCATTATTGAGAAAAAAAAGAGGATTTACCTTTCGAAATAGCATTTGATAAATTAAGCAAGACATTTTTTTCCTGTTAGATCATTATTTTTTTTTCATTTTGATCAACTTACTCCGTACATCCAGCAACTACTGAATTTATCCAAAAATATATTTCGCAATTTGAGAGTTAATTAACGATTTCTCTCGCACCTAATAAAAGGTGAATAATATGAACGTTACATGAACTTAGGAAATACAGACTTTTTTTTTCTTGTAAAAACTATGGATTTGCAGTGATTTTGTATCTTGATTTTTGGCTAAGGGAAGATGAAATTTTTCAAGCCAAATCAAAAGCTCCATCAAAGTAAATGAATTCTTTAATTAAGAAATATTTTAGAGATGGACTTAAATGTAATTATTTGCATGTTTTTTTAAAAACTTGAGTGTTGGGAAATGAAATCAGAATCTCATTTAAACCTTTTTTTTTTGTCTGAATTTAAAGCTTCAAAAGTAAAAATAAAAAATTGAACTTTCATAGCTTTTCTCTAATTAAGTTTGTTTCGGTCATTATTTTCATTTGAGGAGAATCTTGGCCATCACTACTTTTCTTTTCTTAGGAGTACAGACAATTGCTTCATGTCTTGGCAACCAAAGTCTTAATTCATTATTTAAATTAGGGGAGGTATTAATTAATCCAATATTTTCCCCTTCTAAGAAAAAAAAATTCAAAAAATGGAAAAAAAAAATACTCTTCCCTCTGCCATAATTAATTAATTTATTACATCTCAACGGGTGTTCCAACCAAAACACGGATATCAATATCTCCGAATTAAATATGAAAAAAAAAATCAACCTTAAAATAATGATTTTGAGTGATGCGTATCGTATATATTGTTTTCTTTTTATGCCAGTCTCTCTGTTTCTTAATATAATATCGGTCGGACAGTCTTAGGAAAGTTAGGAACCAAATTAGCTGAACAACAACTTTATATAAAAAAAAATCGAAAATTTCTTATTATCTCCTTATACTCCATGTCTGTCCGAAAAATCAACCTTCCACTTTTTTAGATAAATATATTTTTAGTTTTTCCTTTACTGGAAAAATTAGGATCACCAACTTTTTAGTTTTAAGCTCTCCGTTTGAGCTTAATTCTACTTCCTGTAATCACGAAACTGCAGTGAATCTCACTGTAAAAAAAAAAAAGAGAATTTTTTTTTTCAAAAACCCGTTCTTGAAGTTGTCTCTGCGGTTCTACTTCTGTGGAAGGTTCTCAATTTGTTCTTTTTATTCACGTTTCACGCTTCAGTAGCATGGTTTAGTTTCTGGGTTTCTGTCAAGTTTGAATTTTTCACTGGAAAGCTGTTCTGGGTGTTCTAATTTTGAGCTAAAAGTTGAATGCTTTTGGTGTTTAGAGCACAGAAATTTGTGGGGTTTTTAACCATGGAGGGAAGAGAAGGTGTGAGTAGTAGTGGAGGTGTTACAGTGGTGGCATCAGATGCTCCGTCAGAGTACCACGTGGCTCCAAGGCCCGAGAACCCGGCCCAGACTCCTGGATCGGCGGCTCAGCCGGCGCCGGCTCCTCCTCCGCCGCAACCGGTGGGCGGCGAGCTTGCAGTTGCCGTGGCGGGAACGGGGATGCCAATGAAGAAGAAGAGAGGACGGCCGAGGAAGTACGGGCCGGACGGGTCGGTGACGATGGCGCTGTCGCCGAAGCCGATATCTTCGTCGGCGCCGCCGCCAGTGATCGACTTCTCCTCGGCGGGCCCTAAGCGAGGCCGAGGGCGGTCGACCGGGTCGGTCCCCAAGCCCAGCTTTGAAGTGGAGAATTTAGGTAAATGAAAGAAGTCTTCGCTTTCTTGCAATCATAGAAGTTTATCATACTAAAGTTAACATTTTTTTGGAAGTACTTTGGTGTTTAGGTTGAGGTTACGAGTGTTTCTCGTGATCTGTGTAGTTTTGACGTGGGAAATGAGTTGGATTTGTTTTACTCTTGAGAAAAAAAAAATTGATAGATTTGTGTGGGAATATTGCAGTTCTGGTGATGCTTTGATGGGCGATAGATGTGGGACCTGTGAGTTTAGATGCTTATGTTGCAAAGATCAGATCTTCCGATGCCTGGGGATATTTTCTGAGAGGACTGATAGGAGGTGTTTGTAGTTGACTGATGGAATCTTCTAGCAAAGCCTGTCATTGGGTACCTCAAACTTATCATCTGTTGGTTGAAAAGCTCAAAAAATGGACATGTGGGACTTTGTGAGGGCTGTCAGAGCTGAACAAAGTTGGTTCTTGAATGTGTTAAATCTTCCTTTGGGAGATTCTGCTTCTACCACTCTTTTACGGTCGCCCTCTTTCTTCAAGAGGGCTAACTTATAAGTTTGCCAGTTGTTTGACATGCACTGGTAGGATCAGCGCCCATACTGGATCTTTTCTTGACCGCATAGGAAGAGCTGATGAAAAAAGATAGTTCACTGGTTAAGGCGATGTGTTGTATGGCAAGAATATCATTGTTTGGAGTTCGGTGATACCGTTCTCATGTTGGCTTCTTGACATGCTTTGCTGGCTTGAGAAAAAGATAAGACCTTTCCTGAAGCAACTTAAATGTTTGCTTAGGTTAGGTAAATTGGATGCATCTTATTGGCAAGTTATATCAAGGAACTTACAAAAAATCTTGAACTACTTAGAAATTTCCGTTGTGTCTTCTTTTCTATTTATAGTGATTCGGTATAGATGTCGAGCAGATTGGGCAAGTAACTTGACAGATGATTTATAGACTGTCCATCAGTTCCTGGCAAACATATGTTATACAGCCTTAAGCTTCTGATTCGCATTTCTTTTTTGACTTCATACGAATTTTGCTGTGTTAATAAGGTTGTAATGAACTTGTTTACCATGTAAATGAGGTAGATCCGGAGTTATTAACCATGTATTAGATTGTTTCTTTACAGGTGATTGGGTTGCATGCTCTGTTGGTGCGAATTTCACTCCTCATATCATCAATGTTAATGCAGGCGAGGTACATTTAGTGAAAATTGGCATTTATCTACTGTTATCTGCAATCATGCTTAGCTAATTTTCTCATGACATGCATATTGAGGGACCAGCCCAACAAACACTACATTGAATTCGAAGGGATATAAGCCCTGCAGAAGTCCAAGAATATTCTTCACAACCCCTTCTCATCCCCAGAAGAGAGAGGGAGGGGGGGTGGGGGTGGGGAAGCACGGTAGTGCTTTTGTTTGTTCCTATTCCAGTATAAGTTATGGCAGTAGTCGTTCTTGTTGTTGTTTCTCTAACCTTGGCTTTCGCATTGCTTAATTTTTCGTACAAATACCATCTGCGTTCTGTTTAGCAACCTGACACTTTGGTCCACTCAGCCCTCTCTCCCAATTGATAAAGGAGAATTACTATCTTACACTACAAAAGAAGTAAAACTTGAAAAAAATCTCTCCTTAATCTCTCTTTATTTTATTTTCTGACCCAAATTTTATGGGGTATTGCATCAGAGTCTGAGAAAGTAACGCTGGCAACTTATTGAACTGGAGTAACTAGATCAAGTTCATCCTAATATGTTCCTACATTTCTTGTAGTTGATAGGTGATTTACCAGTTCCTCATTTCAGGATGTCACTATGAAGATAATATCATTTTCTCAGCAAGGACCTCGAGCTATATGTATTCTCTCTGCCAATGGTGTTATCTCGAGCGTTACACTTCGTCAGCCTGATTCTTCTGGAGGCACATTAACGTATGAGGTGATGCCTCTTACAGAAACATGCATATGCATCTGTGTGCATGCTGAATCTTTTTGAATTTATCCTCTCTTCCTCTTCCTCTTCTTTTTTTGGTCACAGAAAAAAATTTGGTAACATAAAATGAAAGAGGAACCAGAATTGGTGGAATAAATTCATTATTAGCAAATGGTTGCCACATAATTGTGATTTCAAGGTCACTTGTACAATATTTCCATTTTCCCCCTTCATCGATTGATAATATTTCCATGTATTGTGGATTTTCTCATTGCAGGGTCGTTTCGAGATTCTGTCCTTGACCGGGTCATTCATGCCCAGCGACACTGGAGGAACAAGAAGTAGATCGGGCGGGATGAGTGTGTCTTTAGCAAGCCCAGATGGACGTGTGGTTGGTGGAGGAGTTGCTGGTCTTCTAGTAGCTGCAAGTCCTGTTCAGGTATGATCTTTTCAATAGTTTCTTTTTTCATGCTTCCTTTTCTGCAACAACAAAATTGAGTCAATGATTACTGGTTGTCGCTTGGAAATGTTCTCTGAGAACTAGATTGCGGTTTGATTGATTTTCAGTACCTGCAACTGAAAGTTAGCTTTCACAATTTCTCTGACAGAAAGATTTACAGTCATCTTTGGGTTTTTAATAGCCATCTCTAGAGCCTTACTTTTTAGAAGAATCTCTAATCCGAGTACGCTGAATCTTGATCTAAGGATGTCCACGTTATATGTGATGCCTCACGTACTCCTGACTATTTTAAAAGCATGAACCCCCGAATTCACTATTTTTGGCCTCTCTACATATTGATAGGTTGTGGTAGGCAGCTTCCTCGCGGGAAACCAGCACGAGCAAAAGCCGAAGAAGCAGAAGCATGATGTTATTTCCACAGCCCCAATACCGACGTCATCCATTCCAATATCGGCTGCTGATAACTGGTCTGCATTGCAGCCAGATTTGAGAAATAACAAGCAAACTGACATTAACGTGCCATCTTTGCCTTGAGAGAGGTAGTAGAGGAGGTAGTAGTAGTAATAGTGCTAGACGATATCTACTGATCATATCATGATTTTTAACTGACCCACCTCATCGATTTGGCTCTGCTTGTAAGTCTTGCGACTCCCGCTGTTTGTCTTTGTCTGTAAACTTCATCTAGAGAGAGTAATCTTCAGCTAGGGCCTCTTTTTCCTTCCCGGCTCTTGTATCAGTGTTATGTTCAGACTGTAGTTCTCTGGTTCAGCTAGGATGCTGCTTCTGCCGGTGTGTTCGATTTGTGTAGGATGTTTAATGAAAACTATGGGAATTACTTTGGAATTTTAGCCAACTTTCTTTGAAATTGATGGTTGCTCCTAATATTAGAGGAATCATGTGTTGATTACCCTTGTGTGCTTTGTAATTGGTTTTCTTGGTTGACACTTACCTTTGCAAATGGTAGAACTTTTAGAAGTTACATCTTCCTTGCTCGTACCTTGTCACACGTGTGAAAGCTAGGAAACTATGTAGCAGATTCATGATGCACGTCGACTTTTTTCAGGACGTTTTCAGGGGGTTATTTCTTTTAGGGTTGATATCACGAAAAGTATACAAATTTCACGGAAATGGACATGCCGTTTGAAATTTGACGCCTCCTGGCATGCTCTGGCTTGTGCAAATTTCATCACATTGACAGAGATCGGACAGGACATCAATAGAGATCGGACAGGAATCCTGTGTTGATTATCCTTGTGTGCTTTGTAATTGGTTTTCTTGGTTGACACTCACCTTTGTAAATGGGAGAACTTTTAGAAGGTACATCCTCCTTGCTCGTGTCTTGTCACACGTGTGAAACCTAGGAAACTATGCAGCAGATTCTTGATGCACGTCAACTTTTTTCAGCGACGTTTTCGGGGGTTATTTCTTTTTAGGGTTGATACCAAGAAAAATATACAAATTCCATGAAAATGGACGTGCCGTCTGAAATTTGATGCCGCCTAGCATGTGTCGGCTCGGACATTGATAGAGATCGGACAGGAGTCATATGTTCATTATCCCCGTGTACTTTGTAATTAGTTTTCTTGGTCGACACTTACCTTTGCAAATGGTAGAACTTTTAGCAGGTCCATCTTCCTTGCTCGTGTTTTGTCACGTGTGAAATCTAGGACACTATGCAGCAGATTCCCAACGCAGGTCAACTTTTTTCAGTGACGTTTTCAGGGTTATTTCTTTTATGGTCGATATCACCAAAAATATACAAATTTCATGAAAATGAACATGCCATCTAAAATTTGATGCCGCCTTGCATGCTCCGGCTCGTGCGAATTTCATCACATTGACAAAGATCGGATAGGACAACACGAGAAGGCATGGACAGCCAAGTCTCAGTCAAAAACATTAATTCTGGTTATTATTAGGTCAATGGAAGAAAAAAAAAGGCATGGAGAAAGGGAAGCTGAAAGAATCTGGTTTTTTGTTTTATGGAATGATTCCATGGACATTAGTATCTCGTCATTGTCACCAGCCTCAGGCAGCTTTGGTTGCTGATTCCTTATTCATCGGCATCTTATGCCCATAAGATTACGTTACTTCAAAGAATAATCTAACAAAATTAGACGAGAAAGTTATGATCATCCAGGACCTAAATTTTCCAACCAAAACACCTGATTAGATTAACTTCCACTCCAAACAAATACCAACACCAGAAAAAGAAAAAAAGCTTCTGATTTTGATTAGATCATCTTTTACTCAAGCCCAACCAAAAGGAGGGTTCAGAAAAGAGTCACCCTCCTGTTGAAGCAAAACCGAACACCCCAAACTCTTTGTGCAGGGCATGAAGCCTGTCCTGCCAAAGATATTCGTCCTCCTAGCAGTCCCTGTCTCTGCTATTCTTCTCCTGGACCGCGACGAATGCTATCGTCATCAAGCAGACACAGCAATTTTGAAGACCCCGATTCGTTGTCAAGCCCTCTCTGGTGTTTTTACTCCTATGCACCATTGCCCTTACTGTCCTCGGAATCCATAAAATTAACTGTCGTGGAGCTGACCTCTCCCACCCTTCGTCTGATGAAGTTGCAGAAAACGATGACAGAGAAAATAGAGACGAGGGAGATAATGACGTCAAAGAGTATAGCGGTTTGGTAGATCGGATGGTTACGAGGGAGATGATGACATGAGCGGAAGTGATGATGAGATTAGTCGGGAAGATGGGGATGGTACCAGCAGTCTAGAGAAAAGAATCGAAGAAATCATCACGATGGTTGATGAAAGGGTGTGTGTGGAGAGGTTCAAGGAGAATAACCACAGGAAAGTGTAATGTAAAAGCTAAATGTATTGAAATCTTATCCCGGCCACTCTAGCTGCGGGTATTGCATCGGCATGAGTCTAAGTAAGTTCTGTGCTCTTTGCAGCTGCTACTTGAAGTTTATTCATTCTCTTCAAACTTTTCTATTCAACACAAGATTATAATTGGGATGTCACTGACTACAGAGCCTACAACAATCACAAGATCTTTACACAAGGTTTTATCCCCAGGAGATCCCAGCTAAATAGCCTTTCTCAAACAATTGATGACCTCAAAAAGAAAAATAGTCGCAAAAAGTGAAAGACTTCTAGCAGCCGACGAGAGGAATAACTTACACTAACCAAGAACCTGCTCCATTATCCTTCCGTGGTGTCCATACGGCTTTGATACGAGGTGGCCGGACAATCTTATCAATAAGCCTATTCAAGTGCGTCTTGAGCATTGAAGCGTTTCATTCTACTCAAGTCCTTTGTTATCGCTGCATCATTTTTCGAATAAAAGGACTCATGCATATACCTAAACAATTCTTTTCCAAGAAAGGAGCCATTTCTATTCTGGGTTAAGAAGTTTGCCGTTTTAAAATCAATATATGGAGCCAAAACATCAAGATTATATGTTATTCTCTCTCTCTCTCTTCGTCTCTCTCTCTCCAAATCTACCTTAATTCAAAAGCTTCTATAAGTAAAGCAGATTGCCTCTTTCAACCAAAAGATATGGACAATACGTAAAGGATTCATATCAAAGCCGCTTTGTCTTATTTAGGTGGCTTAGCTATTCAAAAGCTTACAGCGCTACTGCAAAACGAGACTTACACAGATCATTTTTATATCAATCACGTAAATTTGGCAAGTCTTTTATTTTATTTTTAACAACACTAATTTTGGATTCAGTTTTAGGGCACCACACCTTTTTCAATAGGCTGGCCTGTTTTTTACCACTCCTGGAAAAGATAATCTCTGATTCTGAGAAGCTCATTTGCTTCATTACGAATGTCTCATCCTGCAAAGAATGATTAGCCCGCTTATGATTGGCCATGCAAAATTCCTCAGAAAGTTAAACTGCATGGCTAGCAGAAGATATACCTGTCCCGAGCAGCACAGCAGGCGCCTGTATGCAATCTTGAAAGTGGCATCGCAAAGTCGGATTACCCTATTAAACAGGAGCAAAATATATAGTGAATATGCCAAAGAGAACTTCTGGTACAGGCCAACGATTTTCCTTTATGCAGTCATATCTACAAAACCAAGAAAATAACCATACAAGGTCCAGCTTCAGTATTACATATGAACCAATACTATATCCTAAAGCCACTACACCAGGTTCTAAAGGATACTCAATACTGTGCAGATGAGTTCTTGGTTACCTTAAACATAACCCCAGAAGGCCCACGCCATGCTAGCGATGGGTCAACTTCACGTGGTCCTTAATCTTTTTTTCGGGGGGGAATTCATTTCTTCTGACAAGTGCTAATGGAACATTAACAGTTACAAAATTGAACTACCTCTTAACAAGTACGTTCCACCTCATATGAATATCTGACATGCTTTTTTCCCCTATTTTAACTTCGCTACTCATCCTCCACTTTTCTACATCACCCTGTTTACATACGCAGAGCAAACTTAACCAACTGCTAGCTTTGATGCTCTTAGTGTACTATTTTGGGATCAGGTTTATAAGCCCTTCCCCGAGGGAATTGGACCTTCCTTACTCTAAGCTTTTCAACCATGGCATGTCGATTTAAACTAAAGAGTTGTGTACACATGTTGTGTAAACACCTTCACCATGCTACGTAAGTCAAGGCATTTGGCAATATTTTTTGTTATATTCAACTAAAGGACCATGCTAATGCTACTGAATCAATGTCCGGGTGGAGATAGGATGATACCTTTTTCACCAGCTGCAAGAGAAAACCTGCCAGATTGTAGGCATAGCCAACACAGGGGTGCCGACAGGACTCTTCAAGCCTCTGCATCGTTTCGTAAATAGCCAGCTTGGCGTAAGCTTAAAATGAAAACTTAAAAAGCTCAAAACTGCAGGTTTTTCCTCCAGTTAAAATAAGACAAGTCCATACTCTCCGCGAGAATTAGGAAACTGCATGCATGTAAACTCGACAGTTTCTCCACTGGACCATTGATGAAGATAAGCTATTGAATCATCAACCTGTCAAGGTATAACATCTGTTGCCAAATATTTGGTTACTGAACTCCTCAGCAATATCTGTCCAATGGAAGATGACACGCTCTCATGTACTGCATCCATCATTTTAGTTAAGTCCTCCACATGGACCAGTCCCTTTGACGAGAAAGGATATGTAGATGTAGATTAATGCAGACAGTGCAAATACTACACCTTTGGTCAACAAAGCACGTTTCAAAAGACATGACCCTAAACACCCCAATAAGTCGAGGTCTATATAACACTTGGAGACAAAAGAGAATAGAGAAACCGCGAAGGATATGAATAGCACGGTCAACGCGGGTGAGCATGTTTATAGGGTATACTCAAAACTAGCGGTTCAACTCAGATATTATAGTAAGATGACTTTACTAGGGCATTCCACAAAAATCCACCCACGCCAAGTTTCCTTCACCAGGAACTCTATATGGTACTCTTGGTGTCCCTATCGGCATCATTCTTACTCTACCTTGTGCTGGGCTGGATTGCTTCGTTCCTGCATACACAAAACGTAGCAGAACCAAAATGCATATTACGCAATAAACCAACAGCCAAAATATTCAAAACTACAGCAGCAGCTCGTTCATGTACAGAAAAGTAGCCGCTCTCTTTTCATTTTAAGGAATACTGGACATTTGTCCCAATAAATAACACCATTGGTGTCATTGAGGCAGATGATAGGTGAACAATAACGTATACCAACAAACCAACCGTTTACTACTTAAGAGTAGAAATCTCAGCAGAAACTCGAACCTTATACTTTCACTCCAATTCAAGCAAAAAGGCTGTTCATAGGATTGAAGAGATTTTGATAATACTTAATAAGAAAAATGCAGGTGACAGATAACAAACCCATGCAGTCTGTAAATTTGGTTCCTGAACTGCATCAGTAAGTGGAGTATCATGAAGTTAAATACTCCCACATATTTTTACAGGGCAGGCAACGAAATATTTCGCTTCGGCAAAGAGAAAACGACCTGATAAATAACGGTTTAGCAGCATCCTCTACTCTACTGCTCTCTTCTTGCAAAAGTACATTATTTTCCTCCTACTCAACAAATTGAAGACTTTGACCAAAAAAACAAAATAAACAACAAATTGAAGAGACAACTTCTACAACTTTCGACCCCCACTTTCCGAACTACTATGTCGCGATTAACATCATGGATGAGCTTCAAACCATTACGTTTTCCATGAGATGCTCCCATACCAATAAAGGACCGTACAATTCCCCAGAACCACTGAAAAATCGAAAAGATAACCCCCATCAATTAAATACATAAACAAAAAAACAAAATTTTACCCGCACTGGAGGCTCTTATGACTTTCCCATAGAACTCCGCGGGACACGTTGTAGGTTTCACAGTCGCGACACCTACACAAGAACCTAAAACACCACCCGATCAACACAAGAAAGCCCCACTTTTTTGGAACAAGCGGAACGACGATGAGAGCGGAGACAGACTCAGAGATTTACGCTTTAAAGTTACCGGTCCCCGAAAATAGAGCACTTCTGGTCTAATGCAACTGCCCAAAAATTATTCACACAACAAAACCGATCTCTCACATCCACCCCCATCATGTCGTGACTCGGCAGCCACACATACGATAACATCCACAAAAAAATTAACTGCAAACCATCCCATATTTACTGCCACTTCACAACGCAATCTTCCGTAGATTCTCCCTCGACATCACCGTATATCGAAATCCAAGAATTCGTGTTTCAGCATACTGTAGATCCTGCCCTAATATAAGAGGGTCGCTTAGTTCGTCCCTAGCGCTATGGTGTACTTCTCTCTTCACCTGACCAACTTCTCCATTGAGACGAGCCCGCCCCTGATTCGGTCACAGAGTTCTCTCGACTGAGAAGCGATCTTTCAGCCGTTCTGCAGACCTTGCACTCAGCCGTTACAGTGCTGACTTCCTCATGGTTGCGACCTCGACTCGTTCCATCCAAGTCAAGAGCCCTTAGGCCTTAGAGCATACCTCTGTCGCTCCCTCCCTGTTCTTTACC